>MU249610.1:6062032-6359152 GCA_018977245.1 Lethenteron camtschaticum | reverse complement strand
GCAGCAGCCGTAGCTGCAGCTGCTGCTGCTCTGCTGCTGCTGCTGCTGCACGTGAAGGCGGTGGTGGCGAGGAGTGTGGAGGAGCCTCCTCCTCCTGCCTGTAACGTGAGGCCACTCATTAGCATGGTCAGGTGTCCCCCCACTGCCTGGCCGCTTACTGCAGCAATCATTATGATGGATCATTATGTGCATTTATATATAGACGCGCGCGTGTGTGTGCGTGTGTGTGTGTCCTTGTGTGTGTGTCCTTGTGTNCGTGTGTGTCCTTGTGTGCGTGTGTCCTTGTGTGCGTGTGTCCTTGTGTGCGTGTGCGCGCATGTGTGGGAGCGGTAGTGCAGCGGTTAGCCTGCTGCGCTACGAACCGGCGACCCGGGTTCGATTCCCGTCACGGCCAACACCGTGACGATTACTGAACCGGTCCCGGGCCTCCCTAGGTCGACTCAGCCTCAAATGAGTACCGGTGCGGTTGTAAACATCCCACTGGGAGACAAAGGGGTCGGGCGTGGTGCTGGCCACCCACCCCTCGTGTACCGTTCTGGCCTTCATAGGTGCTCGCTAACAGCACTTGCCCCTACAGTCTGTTAAGGCTATACGGGGGATCTTTATCTTTGTCATTGTGTGCGTGGGTCCTTGTGTGCGCGCGTGTGTGGGGAGCGGTAGTGCAGCGGTTAGCGCACTGCGACGAAGCGACCCGGGTTCGATTCGCTCACGGCCAACACCGGTCACGATTATTTCTGAGCCGGTGCCGGTCCTCCCCACTCAGCCTCTAATGAGTGCCTGGTGCGGTGTGTGAACATCGCCACTGGGAAGACAAAGGCGGCCGGGCGTGGTGCTGGCCACTCACCCCTCGTGTGCCATTCCGGCCTTTATAGGTGCTCGCTAACAGCACTTGTCTGTGAAGGCTATACGGGGATCTTTGTGTGTTTTGTGTGCGCGAATACGAGGAGTGGTGGGCAGCGGTTAGCGCGCTGCGCTACGAACCCGGCGACCCGGGTTCCATTCCCGCTCACGGCCAACGGTGACGATTAATCTTAATTTTTTATTATTTTATCTTTATACGTGACTTTACCGAAAGAACCAAAGAGTAACCGGTGACGATTATCTGACACCAGTGCTGGGCCTCCCCAAGCCTGACTCAACCCCAAGGAGTGCCCGGCGCGGCGTGTAAACATCGCCGCTCGAGGGAAACAAAGGCGGCCGGGAGTGGTGTTGGTCACCCGTCCTTCTCTTGCACTTGCCCTGCCGGCTGCAGGAGACCACGTGGGTGCCCTTTGTCAATGGCGTGGCGAGGGCATCGCCAACCGTGCCGCAGAGGTCGCAAACGGGTTTTGATTCCTTACCCGTACCGGCCGCACCAGGGTCGCAAATGGGTACTCGTACCCGTACCCGGCCGGGTACGGGCACCCATTCCCTACCCGTACCCTACCCGAAATGAGTGACAAACGGTTACTCACCAGTGACTCACGGTCTACCCGTACCCGGCCCCGGTCGCAACGGGCCGGGTACGGGTAGCCGGGTATCGGGTAGGGTACGGGTATCGGGTACCCGGTTGCGACCTCTGCCGTGCCGATACCACGGGCGCACGCCGGGGTCATTAAAGCGAGGGCAACTTCGGGCCCCTGCTGACAGCAGAAGCGAAAGTCGGGAAACCCCACGACGTCCGTGGCACCAGGGCCCACCCATCCGTGCCACCAGGACCCATGATACTCCGACTGATGCTCCTACTGTTGTGGAGTGACTCATGCAGCCAGCTATGGCTGCAGAGTTTAGTAGCACGTGTTGTTTATGTCGTTTATTGTGAAATTCGGTCACAGTTCCTATGACCACTGTTTCATTGCTTTTATGGCTTTATCTTGGTGATTTTCGATACGTTTTTGGTTTGGCCATGTTTGTTTGTTGTAGTACAGAGTTAGACTGATGGCCTTAATCTAAGTTGTCTTGTGGTTGTTGTTGTTTGACTTGCATCCCAATGGATTTTTGCACATTTTTGTGTACGGTGCTTTTTCTGCAATATTTTACTGTCTGTTTGCACTCAGTCACATATTCACTTTAAGATGATTTTTGTTCATGTTTTTTTTTTGTTGCGGTTGCACCCGATTCAAGAGCAGAATGGCTCACAGGGCTATACCAATAAATGAACTTTGAACTTGAACCCATCCGTGCGTGGCACCGGGGCCCACACGGGAGCCCGGATGTTGTCCACCGGCCATCGGTTTGTCATCTGTAACGACGCGGGGCCTTCGTGCTCTTGAACGCTGGGAGCGAGGCATCCACCCCGTGGCCTCATTCAAACTCGCAATAGTTATAGCTGCTGCGAGTTGGAGGAAGGAACGGAAAAAAAGGAATATAATTTGATCATTACTTGCAGCTGGGGTTGGCATCGTTCTCACCCTCCCCCCGCCTACTCCTCCTCGTGATGCTGAGATGAAATGGATGATGCTCAGGACGGGCTGTGGCTCCTCGTGCAGCTGCTGTGGCTGCGCGGGTTCCCAGCGATCTCTGCCCGCTGCTGCTGCTGATGCTGCTGCTGATGATGATGGTGGAGGAGCACCATCAGCGGCCCCAGCTGTCTACAAACCTCTCATCACCCTCCCCGAGACCACGTGGGAGAATGCGGCTCTTATCGTTTCGCGTCACCCCACCCACCCCTCCGCGGAAAGCCTCGAGACTCTTCTTTTTGTTTCAGGAGGGTCCTGCCAGGTTTTAGTAGGACGGGGGAGGGGGTGGTCGACGTTGCCGCTGCTGCTACTGTGCTTTTGTGTGGAGAGCGGTGGTGAAGCGGTTAGCGTGCCACGCTTCGAACTCGACCACCCGAGTTCGATTCCCGCTCACGGGCAACACCAGTGGCGATTATCTGAACCGGTTATGGGCATCTCCTAGGTCGACTCGGCCTTAAATGAGTACCTCGTGCGGTGTGTAAACATCGACACCGGGGAGACAAAGGCGGCCGGGCTTGGCTGGCTGGCCACCCTCGTGTGCCGTTCCGGCCTTCACAGGTTGCTCGCTAACACCACTTGCCCCTACAGTCTGCTTACAGGGACATTTGTCTTTGTAATCCCAGTTGTGTGCGGGCTGCCCTATATGACATCATCACAGCTGCCTGTGTGCCCTGGTGGTCCCCCCCACCCTCCTCCCCCCTTCTTGAAAAGGGGCGGAAGGGGGGGGCGCACTGATTGCAACAATTAGCGTGGCATCTCTCCCCTCGGTCTTGCCGGAAGTGGTGTCCGGCACGAGGTTGTCCGACGTCGCCTCCTTGACCTTGCGAAGGAGCCCCGATGTGGGGCCCTCAGTCCGGAGGCCGTCGCTTCTGTCCGTCTGCTGCAGCGGAAGTGCGGGCCAATCCCAACAGGAGCCACGGTGGAGATCGACTTCTGTTCTAGATTTGAAGCTTTCGTGACTGCAAGGATTCATACTCTTAGTTTTTCGGTAAAGTCACGTGGTAAAAAAATGAAATGAAAATTTATAAAAATAAAACAATATTGTTTCTAAAAATAAAACAATATTGTTTATTTTTATTAATTTTAATTTCATTTTTTTACCTACGTGACTTTACCGAAAAACTAAGAGTATTGACTTCTGTGTTTGCACCCGCGATTCGGAATCGCGGTGCATAAAAAAATATAAACTTCTGAAAATAAATTGATAAAAGTGTTCAATTTGGGGGGGGGGCATTGCCCCACCCGCAAACTCCGCTCATGACAGGACGTATATACATCTCTGCTTTATTGACCTGGTCAAGGCCTATGACACCAGCCATAGGCCAGTGCTTTGGATTATTCTGCAGGGTCCCTGATTCTGTGGACGTGATCAGCAAGGCCCGGGTATGAGCTCGAGCAATTTTAAGTTCAACAGCTAGTCGGCTTTCGCCACCAGTACTATCAATAACAGAGGCTGTATTATTATTAGTGAACCCTGCCACCACCCGACACAGCCAATTAGTAAGGTTTGTTACGTGAATAAANCATGACAATCGTTACTGCTTCAACATACCGGTTGTGTGTTGGAGAGTAAGAGCCATTGCCTGTTCGCCTTGGGGTGCAGCAGGCATGTCCTCTGGCCACTACATTATTTCAGATCTTTTTTTGGACAACTCAGTTCGAGAATCTGTCCATGACTGCACCGGAGGAGTTTCCATCTGGTACAGCAGATACAATGGGAGGCTGATCAATGCCCGGGTGCCATCATGGAATGGGCTCTAGACAGGTAAGGCTGGGTCAATTGAACACATTCCTGCGGAGGGAGCTGGTAGGAACGTTGGGTTGCTCGGTCAATGGCCAGGGTCACGGCGGCGTGGTGTATTCCGCAAATATGCCCGACTGTGAGGCGGGCACAAGCCGGCGTGAGTAGGTTAAACGTTGAGTTTTATAAGGGCACCACGGGGTGACCAGCCCCTCCCCACCAGCCCCACCCTCCCACCCCCACCCAGCCCCTCCCACCCTCCCCTCTCCACCCAGCCCCACCCCTCCCATTTTTGGATGCACGACGGACGGACGGACAGAATAATCCCCTGTGGGTGGTGTAATCAGGAGGTTACTACCAGTAAGTGGGTTCATAGGGTGACCGCATCGGGTGCGGTGGCTACGCTGCACGTGGTAGCCTCTAACCCAGCACTGTGGAGACAACAGAACCAGCGAGGGTTGGTGGACCTCACACACACAAACACACGCGGGTGTTACAAACCCCCTTCTGCCCGTGAGCGTCGGGAGGAGAAGGCGATAACAGCAACAAATGTGAACTCCGCCTGTTCCATCCGCATGAGATCGAGCGTGTTCACCGTTGAGTCGTTCACTCTCTCTCTCTGAGTCGTCCCCCTCTCTCTCTCTGAGTCGTCCCCCTCTCTCTCTCTCTGAGTCGTCCCCCTCTCTCTCTGAGTCGTCCCCCCTCTCTTTCTCTCTGGGTCGACGCGGGCTCTCCATGGGTCGTCCCCTCCCTGTGTCTCTGTCTCCCACCCTCGCCTGCTGCTGTATATTGGAGGCGGTGTCTTCATCATCATCCATACGGTGGTAGATGTTCTCGCCTGGTATGCAGGAGGTCGTGGGTTAGTTCCTGACCCTGCCGCCTACTGCTGTATATTTGGAGTTTGCGTGTCTCTCTCATCATCATCACGGTGGCTAGGAGATGTTAACTCCTCGCCTGGTGTACAGGAGGTCGTGGGTTCGTTCCTGACGCCTGCTGCTGTATATTTGTAGTTTGCGTGTCTCGCTCTCTCTCTCCCGTGGTCGCGTGGATTTTTCTCCGGGTCCTCCGATTGTTCCCTCCACATTTCGAATCGACATCACCACGCGTTCAGAGTATGTGGCTGCCATACATTTTCACGATGATAAGCCTCCTGAGCTATCATTTGGTCAGGTCGCTTCTTTAAAAAAAAAAGCTGTACAACTCAGCGAAGCCTTACCCGGTGACAACAAAACATCTGTCTTGTTATTGTGAGCCACTTTATTCCGCCGTTGAGTTTGGTGCCGTGTCGGGGAGGGTGCAGAGGAAAGAGACCCCGAGAAAATTTCGCACCACGCTGCTCCACACACTCACACACACGAAGTGGAGACACTCAGCACTGCCGTGTCCTGGACTCACCGCGCAGCCAACTTCACCTGGCAAGCGGCAGGCTGCTCACCCATCCAGTGCCGGATTGTCCCAGTAGCAAAAGTAGCTACTAGTGCTACGGACCCCGCACTATATGGTTCTTTCGGTAAAGTCACGTAGATGGAACATTCATAGATCACGACGTCTCGATTGCAACACAAGCGACCGTCTCTCACCTGAAGACGGTCGCTTGTGTTGCGATCGAAACGTCGTGATCTATTAATTTTCTACCTACGTGACTTTGCCGAAAGAACCAAAGAGTGTGGATTCCTGCAGTCACGAAAGCTTCAAATCAAGTACGGGCCCCGAACTTTCAAGGGCCCCGCGCTAAATGCTTTCAAGCTATCAATTCCGGCTCAGTGATTCTGCACTTGCTCTATCACTATAGTACTATACGCCTTCAACTTTTATGAACGACTGGGTGTTTGAGGTTAGCGATTGTCGCATTATCTGGCTGTATAGCAAATAAAAAAATACAATTACTTTACTTTGCAAGTTAAAAATATGTGTTTTCATATTTACGTTTTTAAATCCTTTATATTAAGTTCACTTGCTTGCTTGCGCGATTACGACCGTGCAAATATTTGGGTCGTTTTTAACCCACTTCCCGTGATCCAATCGGGCTGACATTTTGCACACAGACTCGTTGTGCGTGACAATTTCTTTTCGTGAAATTTTTTTCCAAAATTTTACACTTTTTAGGTAATTTTTTTTATATTTAATTCCAATTGCTTAATGGTGGCAGGCAATCATCTGACCCATAGGTGGCAGCCATCTCAAGCCAGAGAACGAGAGGACTCTAGCGTCCGTTTCAAAACCAATGTGGGCTGGGTTGTGGCCCATTGAACACGCATATAAAGGATTTATAGTGAAAACTTTGTTTTTACGGTTAATTTTTTTTATTTAGGGCCCCTTTGTAACATATGCTACAGGCCCCGCACGAGCTTAATCCGGCACTGCTCACATCCGTGGACTAACCGGGCTCTAACCCGCTTGGCTTCCCTGTCCGAGGCGGCCGGGGTGTATGAATGGGGATTCGGTGGCAGGAGCGCGCATTGCACTGCCATGCACAGGGCTCTGTGCCTCCAGCAATCCGCTGCTGAATTAAGGCCTCATCCCACCACCCTCCTATTCCGTGTCCGTCGTGAGGGTCGTTTGACCACGTCACCACGTTGGTCAGCGTTGGTTGATGTAGGGATGCTCGGGACCAATTCAGATATCGATCCCGCCACCGATGTTATCGGCGTGGCCAGGAACGCAGTGCGCTAACCGCAGCGCCACCGCTCCCCGCTGTAATGTAATTCATG
Source organism: Lethenteron camtschaticum (assembly GCA_018977245.1). Taxonomy (NCBI): domain Eukaryota; kingdom Metazoa; phylum Chordata; class Hyperoartia; order Petromyzontiformes; family Petromyzontidae; genus Lethenteron; species Lethenteron camtschaticum. The sequence goes on along the minus strand of MU249610.1, from coordinate 6,352,262 downwards.
AATGTCACGGTATTTCTTCAGTCCTGTTATTTAACCCACCTCCCCCCCCCCCCTAAAAAAAACATTTCCTCATTTCATAACGTGTTCAACAAACGGAAGGGCGGCTTTCTGTCAATCCACTGCTGGATGAAATCCTTCCCACGCTGTGTGTGCCGTGCCGGGTGCTTTTTGTTATTTTTTGCCCGGAGGTCATTCATTAATTCATTCCCGCAAATCTAAAGACGAAATCTCCCTCTGCGTGCGAGGCTCACTCGGGAGATTTTGTCTCGTCGAAAGATTTAACCAAAAATTATTCTTCTGATTCCTCCCCCCCCCCACCACCCACCCACCCACCCACACATTTTGGCCCTTTATCCTCATTTATCTCTCTCTCTCTCTCGTGCGGGGTGCGGAGGGGGTGGGTGTTTGGCGGAGGCTGTGTCGAGGCAGCGCATGCCCCGGGTACTGTTACCCGCATCTGCCCCTGGGGTAGGTAATGCGAGCCACCTGCAGCCAAGTTTCCCTCGCATGCCCATTGGCCCCCGGGGCAACCAAGTGTGGACCACATGGCTGGCCCACACGCGGCCACTCGTGGCCTCCGCAAGGGTTTTTTGTTTGTTCTGTTTGTTACCGCGAGCTGGCCCGGAATTTTTTTTTNGCACGACGTTTCGCGGTTCGAATCCGGCGGCCGCCCCGCCCACCCACCCCGACCATCACCCCCCCCCTTCCCCATCTCCTCCGAGGGTTATCACTGCTGGGGGATTGCGGTGTTGTTAAGCGTGGCCCGCGTTCGCGTCACTCATAACAACACACACAGCGGTCGGTAGAGGTCTGCTCCCACCCCGCTATTCTCCAGTGACCGAGGACGGGCAAAAGGCGAGTTCGAAGAGTAGGCAAGCGGCGTGACCGGACGTCGCGGTACAAAAATTGTTACCGATTTTTTTAATATATATTTAACAAAAAAGGTAACAGCGGCTCTTTGTCAACCCACTGCTGGATTAAAGCCCCCCCCCCCCCCCACGCTACCTGCGTTGTTTTAACCGTACGAATGACATGGCGCTGATCGTTTCACTCACACAACACACAAGATCCCCCGCCCCCACACACACACAAGAGCATGCCATTGTGTAGCCCCCCCCCTCACCCCCATTATGTTCCAGCAATTTTTTGTACCGAATCAACAACAAATCGACACCGCCAATTACTCACTCGGGATCACTCGCAGCGACATCGCCCCTCTACAGGAGGACACAATCCGCCCGTCCTGTGCTGCCGGGGATTTCATTCTGCATCCCAACTCTCCCTCCCGTCCTACGGAAAGACTCAACGCAGAAGATCCGCGTCCTGGTTGGGGGGGGGGGGTTGATCCTCTGCGAAGCTGCTTGTGGTCCACCCTTAAACCGCATCGCCCCGCTGCAAAAACCGTGGCGGGCAGATGCGGATGACTGATGATGCACGCATGGAAAATGTAACAAAACGAAAAAAACGTCTCCGGCAGCTGCGCGTTTTCGACTGCGGTCACGCAGAACAGGACCGCGCGGGCGCGTAACGACGCAATGCCCCGCGACGCCACGAATACGAGAGGGCACATGACGGCGATGATGATGATTCACTACTCAGCTGCTCAAGACGCGGTTGTCTGGGCTTGAGCACGTGGACGCGAAAGCGTTGTCGTTGCTTTGCCATCGACATCGGTCACACGGAAGAAGAAGATCGTACGGAAGTGGGTATAAGGGAACTACTGTTGAGATGCCTTCAAATGACTTCCTGTAGCCGACACACGGGGGGGGGGCGAGGTAGCCCGACCCACACACCCCTGGCACGGAGAGAAACTCTCCCTCGCCTGCGTCGTCTGCGTCGTTTCACAGACGAACCGACTTTGCTTTACGGAGCGGTCGGAATAGAGTCACATCCAACTCTCAGTGAAGGTCCAAGAAAGCATCGATTCATCTTCTTGGTTCTTTCGGTAAAGTCACGGAGAAGGGAAGTAATGAAATAATAAAAATAAACATAATAAAACAATGAGAATTATTATATTTTTATTATATTACCTAATAAAACAATGAGAATTGTTTTATTATGTTTTATTATTTTATTACTTCCCTTCTACGTGACTTTACCGAAAGAACCAAGAAGAGGAATCCCTGCAGTCACGAAAGCTTTAAATCGAAAAGCATCGATTCTTCGGTGTGCGGTCATTTTGATAGCAGCCTGAGACCCGTCGTCAGTTCGCGCACGCTTGGACAAGAACCCGGTTGAGTCAGGGGCGGCCAAACCGTCGACTGTGCTCTGGATCTCGGCCTCAGCGGCTCTGCCCCACCCCCTACCCCAGATTGTATAAGAAAGTTAATAGAGTGTTTGAGAGTTTATGAGCGAGTGGGTTTGCGCGAATTTGTTTTCTTATGTGTACGAGTTTGTGGGAAGCGGTAGTGAAGTGGGAGCGCGCGCGCTACGAATCCAGCGACCCAGGTTCGATTCCCTCGGCCTCCCGAGGTGACTCAGCCTAATGAGTACATCGCCACTGGGCAGACAAAAGAGTTCGAGTGTGGTGCTGGCCACCCACCCCTCGTGTACCGTGCCGGCTCATAGAGTTGCTAACGCACTTTCCCACGTTTGTGTGTGTGAGCACGTGAGTGTGAATGAGTGGGCGATTGAGCCAGTGTGTTGGTGAGCGATTGAGTTCACGGGCACAGTGTTTGTGAACGAGTGAGTGAGTGAATGGGAAAGTGAGTGAAGACTGACCGAGTAAATTCATTGTGAGCACAATAAATACGAATGCGCGAGTGAGCGAGGGCCGAGAGGACGAGTATGTGCGTGACTCTACTGAGCGAGAGTGAACGACCGAGTGAGCGAGTGAGTTGATTTAACGAGTTGGNTGAATGAACAAATGACCGAGTGAGTGAGTGAGCGAGTTGGGAGCGCGCACACACGTGTGTGAGTGAATCGAGTGAGTGAGTTAGGAACGCACTCACACACGTGTGTGAGTCCATTGAGTGAGTTGTGAACGCGCGCACACGTGTGTGAGTGAGTCGAGTGAGTGAGTTTGGAACGCACACACACGTGTGAGTGAGTCCATTGAGTGAGTTTGAACGCGCGCACACACGTGTGAGTCGCGTGAGTGAGTTTCGAACACGCGCACACACGTGTGTGAGTGAATCGAGTGAGTGAGTTGGGAACGCACACACACGTGTGTGAGCGAGTCGAGTGAGTGAGTTGGGAACGCGCACACGTGTGTGAGTGAGTCGAGTGAGTGAGTTGGGAACGCGCGCACACGTGTGTGAGTCGAGGGAGTGAGTTGGAACGCGCGCGCACACACGTGTGTGAGCGAGTCGAGCGAGTGAGTTGGAACGCACTCACACACGTGTGTGAGTGAGTCCAGTGAGTGAGTTTGGAACGCGCGCACACGTGTGTGAGCGAGTCGAGTGAGTGAGTTTGGAACGCGCACACACGTGTGTGAGTGAGTCGAGTGAGTGAGTTGTGAACACGCGCACACACGTGTGCGAGTGAGTCGAGTGAGTTGTGAACGCACACACACGTGTGTGTGTGAGTCGAGTGAGTGAGTTTGGAACGCACACACACGTGTGCGAGCGAGTCGTGCGAGCGACGTGAGAGTGGTGAGTGAGTCGGTGGTTCGCGGCTCTTCCCCTCTCCTGTAGCATCCGACTCAATTATGGACAATTAGGCAACCGTGCAACCCTAGCCGTGGATCAACAGCCCGGACGATCGCAATGGGAATTACAATTACACTCCCATTTCACACGTGCGCACCATCGACACACCTGCTGCCGCTAATCGCTCCCGCGTGCCGCCGTTCCCAAGCGCCTTTGTTCTGCCCCAGGAGTTGGGGAGTGGGTTGCCTTGATTGTGGGGGGGGATGGGGGCTCGGGGGATGCCCCCCCCCCCACCGGCCACACAAATCGCAGCCGCTCGAGTCTCAGCAGCTGTCCAACAACCGATTTGTTAATCAGTGGCGCAGCTGCTTGGAATTACGTGCTGTATGAAAAAAGGGGCAGTGCCCGAAACGTCGCCCATTGGATTTTTTTCAACGCCCCTCCCCGCCCCGCCCGCCCACTACCCGAAACACCTTTAAGGCCGCAGTGTTACTGACGAATGCGTTGAGTTTGTGTGGAACTGACATTGCAATAGTTATGATGATGATGAAAAATAAAGAAAGTGTGTTGACAATTTTGCGGACAAATACTGATGAACGAGCAGCAACACACGGGCTGCTCTGGATCAGTGTTGTTCGCGAGCATTGCACACGAAGGGTTTGGTGGCCAGCACCACACTCAGCCGCCTTTGTCTCCCCAGTGGCGATGTTTTACACCCACCCCCCCCATCCAAACCAGGTACTCGTTTAGAGGATGAGTCCCCTAAGTCGACTCGTACACAAAGACAAAGATACCCCGCCCCGGTATAGCCTTAACAGACCGTTGGGGCAAGTGCCCGTCAGCACGCGTGGAGACGCAGCGACAGGCACCTACGACCGAGCCACGTGGCCTCGCCCGCGTCACGCGTCACGTGGTGCCAGCTGCCCGGAGCCAGTGGCGTTGTAACTCGGTTGGCTTGCTGGTGTGCGACAATGAGGTCCGGTGGTGGTGGGCTGCCCGATATTTAGATTTGTCTCTTCGCGCGGTCGCACCGAGAGGCTGTTCCGTGTCGCGGCTGCCTCTTGCTCCACTCGCATCACGTCGTTACGCTCACGGTCTCGAATATTTAACGCTGTGGGGGGGGGCGCTCCGTTTTTGCACAAATGCAGCCGCTTTACAGCTCCGTAAGAACCCTTTGTAATGCCACTTTACTGTTATAATTCAATTGAAATGAAAACGTGAAGCGTGAATGAAAGCATTGTAATAATTTGTTTTTAAACGTTAAACCGCGTTGTAAATAAGTGTTGTTAGTAAGTGTTGTTAATAAGTGTTGTGGTTGTTATTGTACACTGCTGTTGAAAACAAATCTCTGGTGGTTGTCAAGGGGGGCCCAAACTCGTAGCTTTGGCCATCAGGTGGGGGGGGGGGGAATGGTGGGAGGCATGGTGGAGGGATGGTGGGGGGGAATGGTGAGAGGGGCATGGTGGGGGGAATTATGGGGGGGCATGGTGGGGGGAATGGTGGGGGAGCATGGTGGGGGGCATGGTGGGGGGGGGCATGGTGGGGGGGGAATGGTGGGGGGAATGGTGAGGGCATGGTGGGGGGGATGGTGGAGGGGGAATGGTGGGGGGGGCATGGTGGGGGGCATAGTGGGGGGGGGGTGGTGGTGGGGGGGGCACAAGGCACCCCTTCCTGCCTCACGCTCGCTGCGCCAGTGCCCGGCGTGTGATCGTCCGGCACGCGTCAATCACGGACGCGCCGCGCGCGGTCTCATCACAAAACAATTAGCGGCTGGGACGTGGAGCTGGCACGCATTATACAAATAGCCCGCGTGCAGATGCCACGCGGTGCCGCGTAGAAGGAGCAGAGGCCGGGGGGTGGGGGTAGGGTGGGTGGTGCAGGGCGAGACGGGAGGGAGCGGTGGGACGAGAGGAAAGAGGCGCAGAATGGAAGCTCACGGAGAGAGGAAACCCGAGCNGTGACCCCACGCAGCACGGGCTCGTGGCTTAGTGGGTGATGTGAGTCTATGGGTATCTGTGTAAGTCTATGGACCGTGTGAGTCTACGTGGGTCTATGAGTCTTTGTGTAAGTCTATGTGAGTCTATGGGTCTCTGTGTAAGTCTGTGGACCGTGTGAGTCTACGTGAGTCTATGGTCTCGTGTAAGTCTATGTGAGTCTATGGTCTCTGTGTAAGTCTATGTGAGTCTATGAGTCTCTGTGTAAGTCTATGTGAGTCTATGGTCTCTTTGTAAGTCTATGGTCCGTGTGAGTCTACTGAGTCTATGAGTCTCTGAAGTCTATGTGAGTCTATGGGTCTCTGTGTAGTCTATGGACCCTGTGAGTTTACTGAGTCTATGAGTCTCTGTGTAAGTCTACGTGAGTCTATGAGTCTCTGAAGTCTACGTGAGTCTATGGGTCTCAGTCTGAGTCTAGGTGAGTCTATGGGTCTCTGTGTAAGTCTGTGGTCCGTGTGAGTCTACGTGATCCTATGGTATCTGTGTGTCTATGAGTCTCGTGTAAGTCTATGTGAGTCTATGGGTCGTCTAAGTCTATGTGAGTCTATGGTCTCTGGGTCTCCGTGAGTCTATGGTCTCTGTGTCAGTCTATGGACCGTGTGAGTCTACGTGAGTCTATGAGTCTCAGTCTAAGTCTACGTGAGTCTATGGGTCTCTGTGTAAGTTAAATGGATTTGTATTGCAATGGCGTGGAGTGGCGGTGCCCGTGGTTGACGCCTTGCGCTATGAACTTGTCCGTCTGCGTTCTACCGTCGGCCACGGCTGACGCGAGTGACGAGTGACATCTGAACGGGCCTGGCAGCCCCTCGTGACCCGCGTGGTGAAGTATGGTCAATAAATAACCCCCCCCCACCAATCACCACAATGACCGGCATGGCATGGAGCGGATACCTGCACCCAATGGGAGCAGGGAATGGACTGGATTTGATTTGCGGCAGTGGTTCATCTTCTTCTTCTGAACCTGGGGTACATCACGCAACTCCTGGGGAGCGAGATGCCCTTTCTGGGGGTGCGAGACGTGGGCAGATTGTTTTTTGAAGGTAAATCATCGAAAAGACAAATTAAGCACGGGCACTTTACTTTGTTTCATCAAACCCTCTATGTGTTTATTAACATTATACATGTTTTTATATTTAGAACCCAAGGGGTGCACGGCTGCAGTAAAGATTAAGAACCACTTTCAAAGTGGGCAACGAAAATAAAAGTCTTGTAATGCTTCGCTCAACGTTGCTATGGGCTTTATTTCACGAGGAGGAGGAGAATTAAGAAGAAGAACACATCATGGCATTGTGGAATGATCGCAGCGAGCAGTGCACCTCCCGTGAAGTTGACGACACACAGGGCTCGAGATGCCCTATCGGTGCCTCGGTCCCACGCGATTGGTGGCCCTGCAGAGAAGTCGTCACGTGGTCCTGGCGGCGTGATTGTAAGTACAGACAAAGGTTCCCCGTCTCCTCTAAGCAGACTGTGGGGGGCAAGTGCTCGTAGCGAGCACCACGTGATGACCGGCACACGAGGCAGTGGGTGGCCAGCACCACGCCCGACCGCCTTTGGCTCCATCTAGCGACGATGTTCACACACCGCACCAGGTACTCATTTGAGGCTGAGTCGACCTAGGAGATGCCCACAACCGGTTCAGATAATCGCCGCTGGTGTTGGTGGCCGTGAGCGGGATTCGAAGTCGGGCCGCTGAGATTCACAGCGCAGCGCGCTAACCGCTGCTCCACCGCTCCCCGTAAACGCCCCTCGGAGCAAGAGACTCGCTCACAGCAAGGGGCCCGAGTCGGGATTCGAACCCTGCGGGAACATTCTTGCTGTGAGGTTCCAGCGTCACAGCACCACGTAGCTGGACTATTTAGAGTCTCGCTGTGGCTTTGGCGAGGCGTTAATTCCCGCGCCTGGTTATACGGGAAGTACTGTGGGTTCGATCCCTGGAGTTGGCACGCTCTCTCTCTCTCTCTCCCGGAAAGGCCCTCTCTGTACCAGCGTGCACGGCACCCTCGTGGTGTTCACCTTCTGAAGCGCTCGCTCGTCACCGTGGCGTGCGCGATGACCACCACCACCACGTGACTTTTCTTTGTATTGTGCGCGGTGCTTTTAGCGCCACAGCGCGTCGATTTGTAGCGTTTTTTTCTTTTGTTTGCTGGTACTTTGTGTATTTCATATTGAAATCGCCTCCAGTGCTTTTGCTGCTGGCGGCAATAAAAGTTGTTTAAAAGTCAAAGTCTCTCTCTCCCCGTTGTCGCGTGGAATTTTTTTCCCTGGGTCCTCCGGGTGGTTTTTAAATCCTTTATATTAAGTTCGCTTGCTTGCTTAGGACCGTGCAAATCTTTAGGTCGTTTTTTAACCCACTTCCCGTGATCCAATAGAGCTGACATTTTGCACACAGACTCGTTGTGCGTGACAATGCATTTTGGTGAGAGAAAAAATCCAAAATTTTACACTGTTTAGGGAATTTTTTTTTAATATTTCATTACCAATTGTTTAATGCTGCCAGACAATCATCTGACCCATAGGTGGCAGCCATCTCAAGCCAGAGGACGAGAGGACTCTAGCCGCCCCGATGTCACGCATATAAAGGATTTATAGTGAAAAACTTTGTTTTTACGGATTATACTTGTTCCCTCCACGTTTAGAATCAACGTCGCGCGTTTCGAGTCCTTTGGCTGCCGTCAATGTCCACGTGACGATGATGATGATGATAAGGCACTTCGTCGGGCTATCATTTGTGATGGCCAGATGGCTTCTGATAAACGAGCTGCGATATTGCTCAGTGGGCATTGCCCGGTAAAAAAAAAAAATAAGTATAACCCGTAAAAACAAAGTTTTTCACTATAAATCCTTTATATGCGTGGCGGAAAGAGTCCTCTAGTCCTCTGGCTTGAGATGGCTGCCACCTATGGGTCAGATGATTGCATTGCACCACTAAGCAATTGGTAATTAATAATAATATTTTTGTCCTAAAAAGTGTAAAATTTTGGAAAGTTTTTCACGAACATTAATTGTCACGCACACCCAGTCTGTGTGGAAAATGTCAGCTCGATTGGATCACGGGAAGTGTGTTAAAAAACGACCGAAAGATTTGCACGGTCCTAAGCAAGCAGCGAACTTAATATAAAGGATTAAAAAATCCGTTTCCTTTCAATCTCAGAGTGGGTTCGCTTATTTTTGTGAAGTCGTTCGGAGCCGGTACAATCAGAGGCGCCGTCGACCCGCCTTGGAGCCTCGCTCGGTGCATCTGCCGTGGACATTGTGAACGCTGCGGTGCGCACACGCGTGCAACATTGCAGTGCACGTGTGTGCCGGATTACCCGTGTAGCAAAAGTAGCTACACACGCTACGGGCCCCGTACTTTCAAGGGCCCCGCGCTAAATGCTTTCAAGCTATCAATTCCGGTTCAGTGATTCTGCACTTGCTCTATTACTATAGTACTAGACTGCCTTCAACTTTTATGGGCGACTGGGTGTTTATAAGGTTAGCATTTGTCGTAGTATCTGTCGGTATAGCAAATTAAAATATAATTACTTTACTATGCACGTACAAAATGTATGTGTTTTAACATTTACGTTTTTTTATTTAGGGCCCCTTCATAACATATGCTACAGGCCCCGTACTAGCTTAATCCGGCAGTGGTGCACGGGTGTGTCAATGAACGCGACATGGATGAACCCGCATTATCCCGGCGGTCACTTTAACACGTGGTGAGGCTTTCGAGAGCAATATTATGAATAATAGAGGTTTTTGGATTCGATCGCGTAAGTAACGACACATTTATATTTACGCGATCTAAGCCGAAAACCTCGATTATGTATATCCTGTTGGTGGTGACGGTGGTGGTGATGCTGCGTTGACGGTGGTGGATCAACAACAAACAACTCAACAGCAACACTGGGTGCGTGGCCTTCAACGTAATCGTATAGAACAGGCGACGTTTCGGGCAACGGCCCTTCTCCACAGCGCGCACAGAGAGGCAATAGAGGAGAGAGCGATGTAGAGACATGCTGATGATGGTGATGATGATGATAATAATCATAATGCATCGCGCCGATGACCAGAGTGCACGGTTGTCATAAATGACCGCAGAGGAGTGTTGCGTTTCTATATTCGCTAAGTGTATGAAGAGAATGATAACGGCTGTGTTGTTGTGGTGGTGTTGTTGTTGTTGTGATGGTGGTGTTGTTGTGATGTTGTTGCTGTGGTGTTGTTGTTGTGGTGTTGTTGTTCTTGATGGGAGGCTTTCGTGACTCTTTGGTTCTTTCGGTAAAGTCACATCGATGGAAATAAATAATAAAAATAAATAAAATAAAAATAATAGATCACGACGTTTCGATCGCAACAACAAGCGACCGTCTTCAGGTGGTGTTGTTGTCGTGTTATTGTTGTGGTGGTGTTGTTGTTGTGGTGTTGTTGTTGTTGAATGCCGCCGAGTAATCGTGATCTTTCACGTGCAGTAGAAACAATAACGTTGGGCTTACTTGTGACGCCTTGAACAATGAAGGTGGTGTGAACTGTGCGAATGATGACTCGTTGTGCCCTATCCGGTGACGATGATGATGGTGGTGGTGGTCATGGCGATGCTGATGATGTCGATGTGAGTAGTGGCGATGATGTTGATGTTGATGATGATGATGTTGATGTGAGTAGTGGCGATGATGTTGATGATGATGTTGATGCAGGCAGTGGCGATGATGATGTTGATGTGAGTAGTGGCGATGATGTTGATGATGATGTTGATGCAGGCGGTGGCGATGATGATGATGTTGATGCAGGCAGTGGCGATGATGTTGATGATGATGTTGATGTGAGTAGTGGCGATGCTGATGATGATGTTGATGCAGGCAGTGGCGATGATGATGATGTTGATACAGGCGGTGGCGATGATGATGATGATGTTCTGCTGTATAGCGAGTATGTCACTTGCTGCTATTTCTGCTGCTGCTGATAATGATGACGATGGTGGTGATGGCGCTCGTTGTACGAGGTAAGGACGCTGCTGCTGCTGCTGACGGTTCTGATAACACTTTAAGCGGTGGGGAGTAGCCGGTGACATCCATCTCCGCGACGAGGTGCTGGGAGCCGTGGGAGGAGGCATCGGTAGCCAGGGGAAGAGGGGAGGGAGCTTGAGAAGGGGAGGCAGCATGAGCCATCGTCCATTCTCGCCACGTCCCCGCGTGACCCCGGGGTCAGCCACAAGTTACAGAGGAGGCGCCATTACCACAGCGAACGGAATGCAAATGAGGGCACGGCACAGTGAGCACATACAGTCCACACCACGGGACTGTCTCAGAGTGCAGTCCAACGCGCTCCGTTGTGCCTCGATCACTGGAGGAGGAGGTTAGCCACCTCCTCTGAGTGGCTGGCTTGACGTGCGGAGTCTTAGCCGAGGAGGCCGAGACGGGCAGAGATGAACTACTGGACGTTTGTGTGGAGATGGGGGGGGGGAGAAGCCTCGTGGCTCATCGGATTCCTCCAGCAATAAATCAATATTCAGATTCTGAACTCGCGCTAGCGAACTGCCGAGGGAGGGTGGCGATTCGCACGTAGGCTGCTCTGTGTGATAACATTCCAACCGCTAGGACCACAGGACGGGTTCCGCATGGATGGGAAAGATGATGCCCTGGTTGGTTCCCCTTGCCAAGAAGGGGGACCGTACCGTTTGCAATAGCACCCAGGGCCTCTCTTTCCTCAGTCTGAAAGGTCATTGGCAAGGATTATTTTTCAACATCCCATTGCCAGGCGGCGGGTTGGGGAGAGGCTTGCAGAGCCCCAATGTGGTATAAGATCGGGGCGGTCCTGCACAAACACCATTTTCTCTGTCTGTCTGCTGCAGCAGTGGTGTCGGGAATTCCAACAGGACCTACATCTCTGCTTTATTAACCTGGTCAAGGCCTACGACGCCACCAAAAATGGCCAGGGCTCTGGGTTATTCTTCGTACTTTTCGGGTCCCTGACCCTATGCTCACAATCATTGAGGACCTTCATGATGGTGGGCGGGCCCGGGTAAAGCTACGTGGCCGGGAGTCGGAGCCATGCCCAGTTCACCTTGGGGTGCGACAGGGGTGTCCTCTGGCCCATATATTATTTAACATATTTTATGACCACGCAGTTCAAGACGTTTTCCGTGGTTGTACCAAAGGAATATCCATCTGGTACCGATACAATGAGAGGCTTGACCGATGGCACGATACAGTCAAGGCATGGTTCCCTATTGGGTAAATCGTGTTACGCACGCTGATGATCTGGTAATTGCAGCTCACTCTGAGAAGGAGTTAGAGACTGCTGCTGCTGAATCTGGGGCGTGTTTCCAAGAGGTGGGGCCTCACCATCGAGCCCACAGAAACAAACCACGCCCTGGGTGGCTACTCTGTATTATGGAACGTCGTTCCCTCTCAGCTGCCCGTGAGTAATGGGGCGATCGTGCACGTGTCTAATGGGGTGGGCTATGCATGCGTTTGTGTTTAGCGTGTGCGTATGCNTGCGCGCATGCGGGCGTATGCACGTGTGTGTGTGTGCACACGCACGTGTGTGTGTGCACGCGCGTGCGTGTGTAGCGGTTAGCGCGCTGCGCTATGAACCCGGCGACACGGGTTCGATTCCCGCTCACGGCCAACACCAGTGACGATTATCTGAACCGGTCCTGGGCCTCCCCTAGGTCGACTCAGCCTCAAATGAGTACCTGGTGCGGTGTGTAAACATTGCCACTGGGGAAAGGCGGTGGGCGTGGGTGACACCCCCTGTGTGTGTATAGGTGTGAGCACTTGTACGTCTGTTAGTATGGGGGACTTTGTGTGTACACGCACGTGTGTGTGTGAGTGTGTGTGTGTGCGTGTGTGGTGAGCGGTAGTGTAGCGATTCGCGCGCTACGCTATGAACCCGGCGGCCCGAGTTCGATTCCCGCTCACGGCCAATATCAGTGACGATTATTTGAACCTTGGCCTCCCCTATGTTGACTCAGCCTCAAATGAGTACCCGGCACGGTGTGTAAACACGACACTGGGGAGACAAAGGCGGCCGGCGTAGTTGTTGCCCACACCACCATCCGTGTCGTGGCGGCCTTTGCAGTGCTCGCGAACACCACGTGCTCCCATCGGCGTGTGTCCGCTTCGCTCGGGCCGAATCACGAATTCTGATCCGTGGACTCGGGGAATTGCGCCTGTGAAGATCACCTCCTTTGTCTGCGCTGCTCCATCTCCCATCGCCTGCCCTGTCGCCTCTTGCCGTGTTCGCCCTTGAGAATTCAACCCTCCCCAACCCCTACCCCCCTCCTTACCCCCTCCCCACCCCCCACATTACCCCCTAACCCCCCCCCCTGCCTACCCCCTTCTTAACCCCCCTCCTTACTCCCCTATCCTCCCNCCTAACCGGCCCTCCCCCCCCGCACCTTACCCCCCCCNTCCTTACCCCCGTCCCCGCCGCAACCCCCCCCCTCCTTACCCCGTCCCCAACCCCCCCCCCTCCTTACCCCCTCCCTACCCCTCTCCTTACCCCCCGCCCCACCCCACTCCTTACCCCCCCTCCTTACCCCCTCCCTACCCCCCTCCTTACACCCCTCTTTACCCCCCCGCCCAAACACCCCCCCTCCCTACCCCCCCTACCTCATGTGAAACGGGGGGGAGGTCGTGGGGGNCACCGAGACAATATTCGTGTGTATGATCACACGTGTTGTTATGATTCTTGTAATCTTCTTATATTCCTGCTTCCGCGCGGCTGATGTAGATGCAGAGCCACCACCACCAACAACAACAACAACTACCATTTCACGTCCAGGTGGTGGTCAAGTCCAAGGTAGCCACGTCGGCACGAGCAGCAGCGGAGTCGTGAATGATCATCGTCGCTGCGATGTCTCACTTCGTATTTGCTCATCGGGGCATCGCGACATCACATCAGAATCTGAATTTGTATTTACACTGGAGGAATCCGATGAACTATACAGCTTTTTTTCATAGAACGTTCAAACATTGCGTGAGTTCTGGATGACCACAGGTCGCACACTCATGGAGAGTTTTAGTTTTAGATATTCCACACGCGCGCATCGGGTACGGGGGCCGTGGCAGTGGCTGCGGGTTCGCGTGGTCTTCCAGCTTCGCGGAAGATCACCGCGTAAGATCCGACCGAGAGAGACGATGAAGAGGCAGTGGCGACGCGCACGTGGGCGCCGCGGGCATCTGACGAGGGAGAGAGTCTGGGTCTGTCGTGTCGCCTCTCCCTCCGTGCGGCGTGAACCCGGAGCCCCTGGCACCCTCCCTGGTTCGGACGAACTACCTCGCAACTAGGAACCTTGTCCATTCTAGATTTGAAGCTTTCGTGACTGCAAGGATTCATATTCCTTAGGTTTTTTCGGTAAAGTCACGTAGGTAAAATTTTTAAATTAATAAAAAAATTTTACTTTTATTAATTTTAATTTTTGACCTACGTGACTTTACCGAAAAAACCTAAGAATATTAACCTTGTCCAGTCCACGAGGTGTGAGCATCCGAGGGGCGGGAGCGTAACGAGCGTGGGGGGGGGGCAGGGAATGCCTTGCCTCATCCCGGTAGCCAAAGCTACGAGCAGAGCCCCCCTTTACAAACACCGTGAGATTCGCTTTCAACAGTTTAGTGCTGGAAGTAATGGCAGTTGTTGTAACGGTAAAGAAACGTCATTGGCTTTGAATGACAGCTGGGGAACGTCCGGCCCGCGGGTCGTATAAGGCCCGCGAAATCATTTGGTTTGTTCCAGCCATCACATTAGGGGCGAGTTAATTAAACGTTTGACCAAATATAACAGGCTAAATTTTAAGTTGATAATTTTGTACGGCCCGCGAATGATGTTAGAAATATCCAAATGGCCTTTGGCAGAAAAAAGGTTCCGCACCTCTGCTAGAGCAACACAAACGTTGGATATACCGTTCCTGGCATATTTATTCCATTAGATTACGCGTCAATGAATATCGCAACGAGGCAGTGCAGAGCTGCAGTGGCTGCATTTTGCGAAGACGGAGCGCGCCCCCCCCCTCCTTACAGCGTTAAATGTTCGAGACCGTGAGTGACGACGATATATAATAATAATAGCCTCGAGGTGCGAGCGAGCGAGCGAGAGAGACAGATCAAACATTGGGGCCCCACCTGACTGATTGCCGCACCCACCCGAGCTGATGGCGGAGCGACTACGCCACTGAGCGGTGCCCAGACAATTGGCTTGGAAACTGAACGGCAGCTGAGCCAGAGACCTGTGCTGATGGAGACCATCTCGGAACCGTGGTCAGATACGCAGTAGGCGGGATGTTCCCACAGCACATCACCATCATCATCGCCATATTTGCGGGGACGATACAATCAGTACGCTGTGTAGAAAGTAACCATTGGTCGTCCGGCGCATAGACTTGCGCCCGCCATGAAACGTGGAAATTCCAAAATTGACTCGGAGCCAGCCGATGGGGACAAACGCCGCCCAACCGCATTGAGTGCAGAGAGGCGTTGGCGTCCACTTGGGATTGTGAATGTGGTGCTGATAACTTGCTGATGCTGCTGCTGATGATGATGATGAAGGTGACGTCACGTTCGTTTTATTTTTATTCCTTTATATTAAGTTCGCCTGCCTAGCTTCTTCGGACGTGCAAATCTTTCGGTCGTTTTTTAACCCACTTCCCGTGATCCAATCGAGCTGACATTTTGCACACAGACTCGTTGCGCGTGACAATTAATGTTCGTGAAATTCCAAATTTTACACTTTTNAGGACAAAATATTATATTTAATTACAATTGCTTAATGGTGCAATGCAATCATCTGACCCATAGGTGGCAGCCATCTCAAGCCAGAGACGAGAGGGACTCTAGCCGCCACGCATATAAAGGATTTATAGTGAAAAACTTTGTTTTTACTGGTTATACTTATTTTCATCCAAACTTGGCCGAGCCTCGAAGCTCATTGCCAAGAGGCTCCTGCCTGGAACTTCTTGGCGATGTTTGTTCGGATGAGCAGCTCGCTTGTCAACGCAGAGTACACGCAGGAGGGGCAACCTACTTGCTCGACTGCAGCCTCGACGATCATCGAGTGATCCACTAACCTGACCTCAAATTAATTAGTTCCCAACGTAATTAATTTCCCAATGAGAGGCGCTGCTCTCTCGCTCGCTAGAGGCAGCGCTGAAGCCACACGGCTCCCTTTGAAGTCTCCCCCCCTTCTCATTCATTTTTTGTTGGCAACCTTCATTTGAGTCCCACAATGAATTTCGCATTTCATCTCCTTTCATTCACGGCCAGGCACTCGCTACGCGCTCAGACACGACGACTTCGTGGTGGGTGTCTGTTGTTGTTGTTTGTGTCCGTGTGTGTGTCTGCGTTTGTGTGTGTGGAGCGGTAGTGGTTAGCGCGCTGCGCTACGAACCCGGCGACCCGAGTTCGATTCCCGCTCACGGCCAATACCAGTGACGATTTTTGAAGCGGTCCTGGGCCTCTCCTAGGTCGACTCAGTCTCAACTGAGTACCTGTTGCGGTGTGTAAACATCGTCACTGGGGAGACAAAGGCGGTCGGGCGTGTGCTGGCCACCCACCCTTGTGCCGTGCCGGCCTCATAGGTGCTCGCTAACAGCACTTGCCTCAAAAGTCTGTTAAGGTTATAGGGGGATCTTTGTATTTGTTTTGTGTCTATCCGTGAGTGCGTGTGTGTGTGTATGTTTAACAACAGAGGTTTCACTCTAAATCAGTCGAGCGGCAATATCTTTCATCGGTTGCGTAACGCTGTGTGGAAACTACCTGGTCTGTCGCTCCGCACGAAGCTTCAGGTCTTCTCGGCCACGGTCATTCCCTCCCTTCTCTACGCTTGCGTGGACCCCCCTAATGGATCATCTTCGCCGGTTAGAAACATTTAGGCTGGCCTGACAACGATCCATCCTCGGTTTAACCAGGCTGGATTGTGTGAGGAGATCACAAATCCTTGAAAGATCTGGGCAAAGTCCCATCGGTGAGCTCCTCCGGCAGGCAAGGCTGCGTTGGCTGGGCCATGTAGCCCGCATGCCCAGCCACCGCATGCCTAAACAGCTTTTGTTCAGTCTAATACAGGGGGCTAAACGGGCGCGGCACGGGCTATAGAGGAGATGGAGTGATGTGGTACAGGAGGACGTGGTGCTGAGTGGACTTGCCGATGACGGGTACCAGCGGTGTCAAGATCGGCCTCAGTGGAGGAGGCTCGTGAAGGACACTACTGGGCAGTTGGAGGCAGTCGCCCTCCAACATCAACGGAGGGCGGAGGAGCGACGCTCACAACAACGAGCGGAGCGCCGGCACGTTCGGCCACTGTTGAGTCGTGACAAAGTCAACGCGGTGGCGTGTCACGTAGCAGACAAGGCTCGATTGTTGCAACTCAATACTCTACGGGACGTCTGGATAAAAAAACATTACTAAGCAGCAGCGCGAATAAAATTATTTGGCACGTGTCAGTGACGGGTCGTGCAAGATCCCACCGTGTCCGTCCAGTGCTAGCCGAGCTGCATTGGCTTCTGGTTGCCGAACAATACATCGTGAGGTCGCACTCATACACGCAAAGTGCTTGCCACCAATGACCCACAGTACCTTCTGGTTAGCCATCAAACAAAGACGGTCACTGCATCGCTCACATTCAGACGCGCCTCTGCGGCCGTCTGGAACGCTCTTGCGTCCGATATTTGGAAGTCACTGGGTGGCTCTGCACTTTTAAATCGTCTAGATTGAAAACTCGTATACTTTGAACTGTCTAGTTCAGCGGTCGGGAACCTATGGCTCGCGAGCCATATATGGCTCTTCTGGTGACGGCATATGGCTCCCAGACAATTTTGAGTTGATAAAAAAAATACAAAAATCAGTTTGGAACTGATTTTAAAATACTTGTGATATTGCTTAATAATACTGTGTCATTTTAAAGTAAACAGAAATTAGTTTTGAAGATAATTTCACGGGTCACGGGGCCTCAACGCTGCATGAAGCTTAACCTCACCACGTATGAACCAGACTACAAGGCCATCAGCAAAACCATGCAGCACCAGAAGTCGCATTAAAAGTAATACATATTTAATTTATTATACGTTAAAAATACTATATGGCTCTCAATGCAATATATTTAGAAATATTTGGCTTTTATGGCTCTCCCAGTCAAAAAGGTTCCCGACCCCTGGTCTAGTTGGTTGTCCTTCCACCGCACCTCCGATTAACACGGTTGACTACGTACGGTGCGAAAGAAGTGCAACATACATTGCTGTTGTTTGGCCATACTACACCGGAGGAGCAGCAACGGAGGAGGAACAGCAGAAGGACAGGAACTCTGTCCCTCCCCTGAAGCCCTCTCGTCGTGACCAGCAGCAGCGGCGGTAGCAGCAGCGACAGGACCTCGACATTGAGCATCAACCTCTACACAACAAGGCCACGTGGCTGCTGCTGCTGCCACGTAGTAGCGGGCGCTCTGATAGAACAGCGTGGCTCAAGCCACGATATTCTATCAGAGCGTGGCACGAGCTCATCGGTGCGGCGCGTTAACCACTGTGTTAACCACTGTGTTAACCACTGTGTTAACCACTGTGTTAACCACTGTCCCACCACGTTAACCACTGTGCCACCTATAACCATCGCGTTAACCACTGTGCCACTGCTCCACTCCACGCGTTAACCACTGCTCCACCTTTAACCACCACGTTAACCACTGCTCCACCTTTAACCACTGTGTTAATCACTGCTCCACCTTTAACCACCACGTTAACCACTGCTCCACCTTTAACCACCGCGTTAACCACTGCTCCACCTTTAACCACCGCGTTAACCACTGCTCCACCTTTAACCATCGCGTTAACCACTGCCCCATCACGTTAACCACTGCTCCACCTTTAACCACTGCGTTAACCACTGCTCCACCTTTAACCACCACGTTAACCACTGCTCCACCTATAACCACCACGTTAACCACTGCCCCATCACGTTAACCACTGCTCCACCTTTAACCACCACGTTAACCACTGCTCCACCTATAACCACCACGTTAACCACTGCTCCACCTATAACCACCACGTTAACCACTGCTCCACCTATAACCACCACGTTAACCACTGCTCCACCTTTAACCACTGCGTTAACCACTGCTCCACCTTTAACCACTGCTTTAACCACTGTGTTTAACCACTGTGTTTAACCACTGCGATAACCACTGCTCCACCTTTAACCACCACGTTAACCACTGCTCCACCTTTCACCACTGCGTTAACCACTGCTCCACCTTTAACCACTGCTTTAACCACTGTGTTTAACCACTGTGTTAACCACTGCGTTAACCACTGCTCCACCTTTCACCACCACGTTAACCACTGCTCCACCTTTCACCACCACGTTAACCACTGCTCCACCTTTAACCACCACGTTAACCACCACTCCACCTTTAACCACCACGTTAACCACTGCTCCACCTTTAACCACTGTGTTAATCACTGCTCCACCTTTAACCACTGTGTTAATCACTGCTCCACCTTTAACCACCGCGTTAACCACCGCGCCACCGCTGCCCCGCAAGGCGTACACACACGAGAACTCTCACAGTCGGTCAGGTGCCTGGCTCCTCGTTGACACGTGGCTCCTACCGGAGCCCGGCTCAATGTGACGGGGGAGGGAGGGAGGGCAGGGCAGGGGAGGGAGGGAGGCTTGATCCACTGCAGTTCGCTTTGATATCTGCATCCCATTCTGCTCGAGCGCTTGTTCACGGCGAATCTAATTGCTTTCATTTACCCGCCATTGTCTCTGCTATTAAACGCGAGGCTCGTGAAGCTGTGATGATGCCTACCCACTCTTCCCCTCCCTCGCTTGCCGGGGCTTTCAGCGAGAGCCACTCGCATTGATGTCGCGCTGAACAAACGAGACAGCCCCGTGACGTCATCTTCTTCTGCATCAGCAGCATCATCAGCAGGGTCATTAACATCACCAACACAACCGCGCCGTCGTGACCATGATTATAATTAGTGTTACTCGTAGCGACCCCACGTGTAACAATACGTACGCTTTGTAACCACCACTCTCTCTCTCTCCTACACCTCACCCGTGTCGCGTGACGTCGTCAAGCCCAATCCTCACCAACCCCCAGGACCGGTTCAAATAATCGTCACTGGTGGCCGTGAGCGGGAATCGAATCGGGTCGCCGGGTTCGTAGCGCAGCGCGCTACCCACTACACACACACAACAACAACAACAACACCGCCATTCGCCACTAAGTGGCGGTGACGTCACCACGACGCTTGTGCCAGGCCACGTGCACCTTGAGGCCACGTGTAGTGTCGAACGCCCGCTGGCAGGTCACGGGACAGACCCAGGTGCCACGGGTCGACTGACCGAGATGACTGAGATGACTGGCTGATGCACCACCTGTGCCCCCGACTGTGCCAACTTGCTGTGCTTTAGCCACCCGGCGCTCTGCTCGTTGTTGTGAGCGTCGCTCCTCCGCCCTCCGTTGTTGTTGGAGGGCGACTGCCTCCAACTGCCCAGTAGCGTCCTTCACGAGCCTCCTCCACAGAGGCCGATCTTGACACCGCTGGTACCAGTCATCGGCAAGTCCACTCAGCACCACGTCCTCCTGTACCACGTCACTCCATCTCTTCTCTAGCCTGTGCCGCGCCCGTTTAGCCCCCTCGATCCGGCCGAACAAAAGCTGTTTAGGCATGTGGTGGCTGGGCATGCGGGCTACATGGCCCAGCCAACGCAGCCTTGCCTGCCAGAGGAGCTCACCGATGGGACTTTGTCCAGATCTTTTTAAGTATTTGTGAGCTCCTCACACAATCCAGCCTGGTTAAACATAGGATGGATTGTGCCCCATGATGTTTTCCAGCCTGAGGAATTTCCGCTCCCTCAAGACCTCACAAAGATGATCAGCAAATCTGCAAACCTGTTCCTGGGGGGTCGGAGATCGGATCACCTTTTCCCTCCTAATGATGGTGATATGTGTGGCGCTGCAAGTCACTTTTTTCATGGAGTTAAAGAGTAATTTGTGGTCGCGGGCTACTGAGGCAGACTCCAGTTCCTCAGCAAGCCGCCACCACCATGCAGCCCCTCACAGCTCTCCGAACCTCACACACACAAACACACGACAAAATACTGCATCGGAATTTGAGAAATTTCAATTGATTACGAGCTGTGTGAGGACGGTGATCGCTATACTCTTAGTTCATTCGGTAAAGTCACGTAGTAAAAAATGAAATAAAAATTAATAAAAATAAACTAAAATAAAAATCACGACGTTTCGGAGGCAACACAAGTCTCCGTCATCAGGTGGGACAGTCACAGCCAGATTTGCTGCATCAATTTGCTGCATCACTTGATGCAGCAAATCTGGCTGTGACGGTCCCACCTGATGACGGAGACTTGTGTTGCCTCCGAAACGTCGTGATTTTTTTTTAGTTTATTTTTATTAATTTTTATTTCATTTTTAAATCCTTTATATTAAGTTCGCTTGCTTGCTTGCTTGCTTACGACCGTGCAAATTTTTGGTCGTTTTTTAACCCACTTCCCGTAATCCAATCGAGCTGACATTTTGCACACAGACTCGTTGTGCGAGACAATTATTTCGTGAATTTTTTTTCCAAATTTTAACTGTTTAGGAAAACTAAATTATATTTAATTACCAATTGCTTAATGGTGGCAGGCAATCTGACCCATAGGTGGCAGCCATCTCAAGCCAGAGGACGAGAGACTCTAGCCGCCACGCATATAAAGGATTTATAGTGAAAAACTTTGTTTTTACGGGTTAATTTTTTACCTACGTGACTTTACCGAAAGAACTAAGAGTATGAATCCCTGCAGTCACGAAAGCTTCAAATCTAGACGGTGATCGCTACCATCGCAGCGCGAGACGCAGACCGCCACACATTGCCATTGCTCCATTCCTCCTTCCGCATCTGCAGTGATTTCCACGTGGCATTTGACGCAGCTGTTTATCGGAGGCGCTGATTTGTTTTCGCTTCAATGCCGTGGCTTTATATTTTGTTTGTGTTTATTTGTTTTTTGGCTTTGGTCATTCTGAGTGGGCTCAGCTGACTGGCACTCGCATGCCCCAGACTCCGACAACACGGTCCCTTGCGTCGTCACCGAGTTTCGGCATTCAACTTTGAACTTGTGGCGAAATCAAAGTCCACACCCAGGGACGGGGTGGGGGGGGAGATTGTTGCGGGGCCCGGCGCAAATCATCAGCGACGCCTCCAAACTAAAACCCTAAGCGTCACAATCCGACACCGTGACGTCAAACCGCCCCCCGTCAAAACGTAGGGGGCCCGGGGCAGTCGCCCCGATTCGCCGTAGCGTAGGGACGGCTCTGCCCACGGACCACTCTCAAAGCCTCATCATCGCCACCACCACCAGCGTTCAGACCTTAGGTCTACTCTTCCCCTTGGACTCAAGGCATCTGGGCAGCGCAGTGGTAAACACTTGGGCCTCGCCGAAAACACATCGGGGCCTTGCTGTGCTCTCTGTTCTTCCCCTCTTCTGCGTGGGCTTCCTCCAGATCCTCCGGGGTTGTTGTTGTGTTGTTGCCCGCACAGCTAAAAGAAGACACGCACGTTGCGATGTAACCGGCATTGGCTGAACATCCCAATGCCGAACAATGTAGCTGCAGGTCGTCACTACACACTGTGAACACGTGGCAGGAACCTCCTGAGAACGAGTCTTGAGACTCGGTGAGGCCTCCGTGGCTAAACCAGCGGGATAACAAAACGGTCGCAAAGAGCGTCCAATCTCAGCCACCTGCTCTCCTCCACCTTGATCACGTGCCCCACCCGCTCTGATCACGTGTCCCACCCACCCTGATCACGTGCCCCACCCACCCTGATCACGTGTCCCACCCACCCTAATCCACCCACCCTGATCACGTGCCCCACCCACCCTGATCACGTGTCCCAACCACCCTGATTACGTGTCCCACCCACCCTGATCACGTGCCCCACCCACCCTGATCACGTGTCCCACCCACCCTGATCACGTGTCCCACCCACCCTCACACGTGTCCCACCCACCCGATCACGTGCCCCACCCACCCTGATCACGTGCCCCACCCACCCTGATCACGTGCGCCACCCACCCTGATCACGTGCGCCACCCACCCTGATCACGTGCGCCACCCACCCTGATCACGTGCCCACCCACCCTGATCTCCCCACCCGCCTGATCACGTGCCCACCCACCCTCATCACGTGGCCCACCCACCCTGATCACGTGCCCCACCCACCTGATCACGTGCCCACCCACCCTCATCACGTGTCCCACCCACCCTCATCACGTGTGCCACCCACCCTCATCACGTGTGCAACCCACCCTCATCACGTGTCCCACCCACCCTCATCACGTGCCCCACCCACCCTGATCACGTGCCCCACCCACCCTGATCACGTGCCCCACCCACCCTGATCACGTGCCCCACCCACCCTGATCACGTGCCCCACCCACCCTGATCACGTGTCCCACCCACCCTCATCACGTGTCCCACCCACCCTGATCACGTGCCCCACCCACCCTGATCACGTGCCCCACGCACCCTGATCACGTGCCCCACCCACCCTGATCACGTGCCCCACCCACCCTGATCACGTGCCCCACCCACCCTCATCACGTGTCCCACCACCCTGATCACGTGCCCCACCCACCCTGATCACGTGCCCCACTCACCCTGATCACGTGTCCCACCCACCCTCATCACGTGCCCCACCCACCCTCATCACGTGCGCCACCCACCCTGATCACGTGTCCCACCCACCCTGATCACGTGCCCTACCCACCCTGATCACGTGCCCCACTCACCCTGATCACGTGTCCCACCCACCCTCATCACGTGCCCCACCCACCCTCATCACGTGTCCCACCCACCCTGATCACGTGCCCCACTCACCCTGATCACGTGTCCCAACCACCCTCATCACGTGTCCCAACCACCCTGATCACGTGCCCCACCCACCCTCATCACGTGCCCCACCCACCCTGATCACGTGTCCCACCCACCCTGATCACGTGCCCCACCCACCCTCATCACGTGTCCTACCCACCCTCATCATGTGCACCACTCACCCTGATCACGTGTGCCTCCCACTCTCATCACGTGTCCAACCCACCCTGATCACGTGCCCCACCCACCCTGATCACGTGTCCCACCCACCCTGATCACGTGTCCCACCCACCCTCATCACGTGTGCCACCCACCCTGATCACGTGCCCCACCCACCCTGATCACGTGTGCCTCCACCCTCATCACGTGTCCCACCCACCCTGCACAAGTGTCCCACCCACCCTGATCACGTGTCCCACCCACCCTGATCACGTGCCCCACCCACCCTGATCCACCCACTCTGATCACGTGCCCCACCCACCCTGCGCACGTGCCCCACCCATCCTGATCACGTGCCCCACCCACCCTGATCACGTGCCCCACCCACCCTGATCACGTGCCCCACCCACCCTGATCACGTGCCCCACCCACCCTGCGCACGTGCCCCACCCACTCTGATCACGTGCCCCACCCACCCTGATCACGTGCCCCACCCACCCTGATCACGTGTCCCACCCACCCTCATCACGTGCCCCTCCCACCCTGATCACGTGCTCCACCCACCCTGCGCACGTGCCCCACCCATGTCGATCTCCTCACCTCCTGATTTCATTCAGATTCTCCTGAATGAGACAAATTCGATCCGCCGATGCTGCAGCACACATTCATGTCGAACTGATTTGGCACCCTACGTGAGCCCACCGTGCTCAGCGGAGGTGCCGGGGGAAGGACAACAAACTAAACGCTCACAAATCTCGATTTAAAGCTTTCGTGACTGTAGGGATTCATCTTCTTGGTTCTTTCAGTAAAGTCACGTAGAAGGGAAATAATAAAATAATAAAATAATAAAACATAATAAAATAAAATATTCTATTAATATAAATTTAACATAATAAAATAAATATTTCATTATGTTTTATTTTTATTATTTTATTATTTCCCTTCTACGTGACTTTACCGAAAGAACCGAGAAGATGACTCACAAAATCTGTTCTCAAAGACATTCGTTTTCCATCGAGATGATTTCAAAGCGCGTAGCTCCAGTGTCTTGTTAACATCAGACGGAGGAGCGTCCTACACGACCGCGAAAGCGCATCTGAACGCACGCGATGCGAGTGACCGCTCTTTGCACGATCGCTTAGCCGCAATGACGAAGCGTCGGCAAGGGGTGCACGTGCACAGAGCAGCCACAGCAACAGCAGCAGCGACGGCAACACGTCCAGGGCCATTCCCCGAAACGTCGCCGATCAACTCTTTTAGCGTTCAAAGAGCCACGGTGTTACATCGACGAAATATATCGATGAATGCGTTGAGGTATGCGGGGATTTCCCCCAAAATCTGTGATTTTTTTTAACCAATCTACGTGCGCTTGAAACGTCGTAATCTTTTGTTATTTTATTTGAACCTATCTGCGTGACTTTACCGAAACATCCAAAGAATATCTGTTTTTTTCCGCCACTTAAACGCAGTGTTGTCCCGGTTAACGTCTCCCTCCCATCACGCCGTTTCGCCAATACGTCGCACACTTTATCATTGACACCGCTGCCTCGTTCTGCGTCGTCCACGACCACGCTTACGCTTACGTCGCTGACGGCATCGTCCATCCTCTCCCCTGCGACCCTGTACGCGAACGACTCCGCGTCGCACGCCAACATCTGTGCCTGTGCTGTGGAATGCGCGTGCACTATTGTAAATTACGTGCAGAATTTACGTGTTTTGGAAAAAAAAAATTTTTATTTGCTTTAAATGAACGTCGTTTTTATGTCCGTCGTCTGAACATTTCAGGAACCCCCCTCCCCCCCCCCCGACGTAAACCGACGCTGTTCCGAACCTCCGAGTTGCTTTCACGCGATCACGTCCTCCCGTCACGTTCCTGAGTCGTCCCTCCGCACGCATGGAGTCCAGCTCCGCCTATCTCTCTCTATCTCTCTCTATCTCGCTCTATCTCTCTTCATCTCTGTGTGTGTGTGTGTGAACCTGCTGCTGTAACGATAGCGAACCAATCAAGGGCGCATAACACACCACACACACACACACGGGGAAGAGAGTAGAACAAACGAGGGCCTTAATGTGGCTTTTTACAAAGTTGCTCACAACAATGTCACAGACTGTACCATCGGCACTCACTCACTCGCATCATTACGCTAATGATCTCTGTTATTAGGCCATGAATTTTTCAATTTGGAGGCTACGCGCACGCACGCGCGCGTGTACGTATACACTTGCTTATTTTACTACTACTATTGTTATATTATTATGATTCCCATTATTATGTGCTGCGGCTGCGGTAGTAATATTGTAATGTCATATTTTAGCACTTGCAAATAAGTGTGTGGCGTGTGAACGCGGGCTTATTTATTTATTTCCACATCATCAGACTGAGCTCCCCTTTCGCTTCCCATCCCCAGCGGAATTCTGCATTGTTGTTATTATTTTGTTGTTATTATTTTGTTGTTATTATGTTGTTATTATATTCCGCACATTATCCTGTGCCCCAGAGAGAGAGAGAGATCAATGGAGCGGCTTCTCATCTTCGTGGGCCGTCTTAATCCAGTGCTGAAAATTCCACATTACTATGCCGGATAGCCAGATCACGCATATATAAGACGATCGCTGTTGACTGCATATGTAAATAGTGCGTAGTCATTTCACTGACCCGAGAGGGATGTTAGTGATGATGATGATGATGGTCCTGGGCTAAGTCGAACCTGCACCAGGAATTGAACTCACACTCTTCAGATCGTGCGCAGGGCTTATCGTTTTTTAAATCCTTTATATTAAGTTCACTTGCTTGCTTGCGTGCTTGCGTGCTTGCTTGCTTGCTTAGGACCGTGCAAATATTTCGGTCGTTTTTTAACCCACTTCCCGTGATCCAATCGAGCTGACGTTTTGCACACAGACTCGTTGTGCGTGACAATTAATTTTCGTGAAAAAAATTCCCAAATTTTACACTGTTTAGGGAATTTTTTTAAATATGTAATTACCAATTGCTTAATGGTGGCAGACAATCGTCTGACCCATATGTAGCAGCCATCTCAAGCCAAAGGACGAGAGGACTCTAGCCGCCCCGATGCCACGCATATAAAGGATTTATAGTGAAAAACTTTGTTTTTACGGGTTAATATTTTCAGCCGGTTTGTCTGGCTCAATGGTCTGGACAATATACATTGCCGCTTCCAGCACATCGAGTGTACATCTCGCTGTGACTGTGGCCACCAATGCAGTCGACCATCGACGCTGATATATTCACTGGGTGGTTAAGCAAATATTAAGATCCCCCGTATAGCCTGAACAGACTGTTGGGGCAAGTGCTGTTAGCGATCACCTATGAAGGCCGGAACGGTACACGAGGGGTGGGTGGCCAGCACCACGCCCGACCGCCTTTGTCTCCCTAGTGGCGATGTTTACACACCGCACCAGGTGCTCATTTAAGGCTGAGTCGACCTAGGGGAGGCCCAGGACCGATTCAGATAATCGTCGCCGGTGTCGGCCGTGAGCAGGAATCGAACCCGGGTCGCCAGGTTCATAGCGCAGCGCGCTAACCGCTACACTACCGCTCCCCACTACACTCCACACACAGACGCACACACACACACAGACGCACACACACACACGGACAAGAAACAACAAAGACACACACGGACACACACATACGTGCAGAGCTCATTTGCGACACCACCCCCTAATGACGGCACGTGGCAACTGCTGATAATGCCACACGTTTTGCAACGACACCGGGGGGTTGATAATGGCCAACGTTTGCGACTAATTTGGGTCACGGCTCCGTGTCCCCAGGCCCCCCCGCACCCCCTTAGAAGCCTCCGGGGCTGGAGGCTGAAGGACCCGAAAAGGAGGGGGGGCGAGGAGGGGACTGCACCCCTCCCCAAGTGACCCCAGAATTATGATGATGATGATGATGAACGTTGTCTCACCTTTGCCGAAAACCACGCGCGCGCGCACACACACAACATCATCTCTCATTTCCATCTCTTCTGTGGTCTTGCGTGGCGTGGCGTGGTGTGGCGCGCGTTTGTTTGGGAGACGCGCTGAATGTTTTATCGCCCGAGATTGTGTCGGTATCGTTGTCTTTCTTATTCCGACGCCTGCGCGTTTTCGCTCACCGCGCTTGCAATGTGATATGTTTTATTATTCATGCATTCGTTGGTTGCTTGGTTGGGGCGACGGGGGTGTGTGGGTTGTTGTTGTTGGTCGGATTCTGATTGCAAAACAAAGTCCGTTGGTGTCTCATCGCTAAAACTCAACCGTAGCACGCCCCCCCCCCCTCGTCTCCATCGCTGACCCCAGGTAGTGGTGGAAATTCCACATTCTCATGGCGGTGGGTGGTCGGTGGCGGCGGGGGCGGGAGCTTATGCGCGCGACTCCCACTGCTGACTTCCCACAAAGCGGCATTGCAAATGTTTGTTTTTTTNACCCTCGAGTAGGAGGAGGAGGAGTGATTATAAAACTCTGAGCGTAAGCAAACACCGGGCCTGGTGAGGGCGAGCGCGTGCAACAGTAGAACCATTGGCTCGGTAAGTCGCCGTGTCTCCAAAATCCACGGGCTTACTGAAGAATGCGTGGAGTGTTTAATAAGGAACGGGGTGTAGGGTTTAGAAACCCAGAGAGAGAGAGAGNAAGAAAGCGGACGCATATCCAGAGGTGAGGGGCGAGGGGGTTGGTCACAGCTCCACGATCCGTAACGCACGGGGTGGGGGTAGAGCAACCTTTCCGAAAGCCTCGCGCGCTCACGCCATTGGTCGGTTGATCGGTTTGGTCCACGAATATTCTCTCGTTCGTCTCTTCCTAACGAAGTCTGGTGACTGAGAGGTGTAGGGGGGCTCTGGGGGGGGGCTCTGAGGGGGGGGGTAACGGGGGCTCTAGGGGAGGTCTGCGTGGGAGTGGCAGTTCCCATTGCTGCCCCCAAGGAATCGGACGCGACTCTCGCATTCGCTGGTGAATCAGAAATTTCACCAAAGCTGAGTGGCGTGGCGCCGTAAACCCGCGGGCTTACGATTACGGGCAGGCGGATTATTCCAAAACCCAAATGTCATGCACCCACCACCCCCCCCCCCACTCCACCACCACCCCACCGTAACCCATCAAAAGCCATTTGTACCCGAGTGGGAGCGCACACTTGACTTATTTTGCTGCTGCTGCTGCTGTTGTTTTAATTTCCAGAGTCTCAGATCTTCCTCGCCGCCGAGTCCGAGCCAAATACCGCGGCTGCTGCGGCGGCATCATCCCTCAAGGCGTGCGGATCGCTGCTGCTGCTGTGGATGGGGAGGCGGAATCAGCCAAGGACACGACAATTTGACTTTTTCATTACCATGATAATCAGGTGTAGGGGTTGCCATGCGCGAGGCATCGGTGCGATGCATCGGCCTCGCTAATAAAGTGCCATTTTTAATTTTCGCCGAAACCCAAAGCTTTTCTCCATCGCGCGCGCGCGAACACACACGCACGCGCACACACACACGCGAACACACACGCGCGCACACACACACACGCACACACGAACACACACACGCGAACACACACGAACACACACACGCGAACACACGCGCACACACACACATACACACGCGCACACACACACACGCGATCACACACGAACACACACACACGAACACACACGAACACACACACACGCCAACACACACAAAGACAAAGATCCCCCGTATAGCCTGAACAGACTGTCGGGGCAAGTGCTGTCAGCGAGCACCTATGAAGGCCGGCACGGCACACGAGGGGTGGGTGGCCAGCGCCATGTCTCCCCAGTGGCGATGTTTACACACCGCACCAGGTACTCATTTGAGGCTGAGTCGAGGGGGCCCAGGACCGGCAGATATCGTCCGTTTTGCCTGAGCTGACTGGTGGGGCAAGCGCAGTTACACACACTCGAGCACCTATGAAGGTCCGCATGGCACATGAGGGGTGGGTTGCAAACGCCAACCCCGGTCACCTTTGTATCCCCAGCCATGATGTTTTCACCACACCGTACCAGATAATCATTTTAAGACGAGTTGACCTAGGGGAACCCTCTAACACTCGCCACTGGTGTTGGCCGTGAGCGGGAATAGAACTCGGGTCGCTGGCTTCGTAGCGCGGTGCGCTCACCACCACGCTGCCGCTCCCCGCACGCCCCCGTAGAGCCTACAAACTTCTGGGGGCAAATGCGTTTGCGAGCGCCTGTTAAGGCGGGCACGGACCACGAGGGCGCGGTGATGCGATGAGGTCGTGACGAAAGGTTAGCGCACTGCGCGTTGAACGCAGTCACCTGAGTTCAATTCCTAACCACGCAAGTGATGTCTGGAACAAACCTCACGAAGTGACAACAGCCTGGGGAGGGGGCTTCATCGCAGTGGATTGCCATGGCTGGTGGAGTTGGTGGTGGGGGGGGGCGTTCTCCAGGTGGATTGAGCATGGCTGATGATGATGATGATTATAGTGATGGGTTGGACGCATGAGCAGTGGATTGGCCATGGCTGATGATGTAGTTGGTGGTGGCTTGGGGAGATTCATCCAGCAGTGGATTGAGCATGGATGATGATGATGATGATGGTGGGTTGGGGAGACCTTCAGCGAGCAGTGGATTGAGAATGGCTGATGATGATGATGATGGTGGGTTGGGGAGACCTTCACGAGCAGTGGATTGAGAATGGCTGATGATGATGTGGTGGTGGCTTGGGGAGGCGTTCATCCAGCAGTGGATTAGCCATGGCTGATGATGATTGTAGTGATGGGTTGGGGAGGCGTTCATCCAGCAGTGGATTGAGCATGGCTGATGATGATGGTGGTGGTGGGTTGGGGAGACCTCCGAGCAGTGGATTGAGAATGGCTGATGATGATGATGATGGTGGGTTGGGGAGACCTTCAGCGAGCAGTGGATTGAGAATGGCTGATGATGATTGTAGTGATGGGTTGGGGAGGCGTTCATCCAGCAGTGCATTGAGATGGCTGGTGATGATGGTGGTGGTGCTTGGGGAGCTTCAGGAGCAGTGGATTGAGAATGGCTGATGATTATAGTGATGGGTTGGGGAGGCGTTCATCCAGCAGTGGTTGAGCATGGCTGATGATGATGGTGGTGGTGGGTTGGGGAGACCTTCAGNGAGCAGTGGATTGAGAATGGTGATGATGATGATGATGGTGGGTTGGGGAGACCTTCAGCGAGCAGTGGATTGAGATGGNTGATGATGATTGTAGTGATGGGTTGGGGAGGCGTTCATCCAGCAGTGCTTGAGATGGTGGTGATGATGGTGGTGGTGGCTTGGGGAGACCTTCAGCGAGCAGTGGTTGAGATGGTGATGATTATAGTGATGGGTTGGGGAGGCGTTCATCCAGCAGTGGATTGGTGGTGATGATAATGGTGGTGGTGGTTGGGGAGCTTCAGGAGCAGTGGTGAGAATGCTGGTGATGATGGTGGTGGCTTGGGGAGGCGTTCATCCAGCAGTGGATTACAAAGGGGACACGCAAACAACGACCGCGACTCCCAGTGCCGGGCCTCACCCCGTGACCTCGAGCTGACCCCGTGTCTACGGGTGCAGCCGGATTGTGTGGAGCGGTGGCGCAGCGGTTAGCGCACTGAGCAAATAAAAAATCCGGCTATGACCCGAGTTCGATTCCCGCCGACGGTGACCAATAACAGTGGCGAATATCTGAACCGGTGCTGAGGCCTCCCTTAGGTTGACTTAGCCTGAAATGAGTACCTGGTGCTGTATGTAAACAGACAAAGGCGACCGGGCGTGGTGCTGGTCACCCACCCACTCGTGTGCTTGTCATCAAAGGTGGTCGCTAAAAGCACTTGCCTCAACTGTCTGTTAAGACTATACGGGAGATCTTTGTCTTTGTGCTCATGTGGCGGCGGTGTAGCGGTTACGAACTCGCAAAGACCCGAGTTCGATTCCCGCTCACGGCCAACAACACCAGTGACGATTATCTGCTCCGGTCCTGGGCCTCCCCAAAGTCGACTCAGCCTCAATTGAGTCCCTAGTTCGATTTGTACGCATGGGGCTGGCCACCCCCCCCCCCCCTCGTGTGTCGTGCCGGCCTTCATAGGTGATGCTCGCTAACAGCCCCCAGCAGTCTGTTGTTACAGGCTCTGCTGGGAGATCTTTGGGGCATTAGCCACGTGCTGCTGAACGCAGACCCAACATGCCGAAACCATGAACGTCAAGCGTCCGGCAACAAGCAGCACTCTGGAACTAAGCACGGACACGGTTGCAAATAGGAGCTTGGGGAGGGGGGTCGATGGAAGGGAATTCCAAAGTGGAGCTGGGGGTTGCGAGAGAACAAGGAGCAGAGAGAGAGTAAGTGGTGCGTAGGTTCGATCCCCACCCTGACGCATGTTGTACATTTGGAGTTTGCGCGTCTCTCTCTCTCCCGTGGTCGCGTGGGTATTTTTTATTTACCAGGTGAGGTCCATTGAGCTATATGGTTTTTTTTCAGAAGCGACCTGGCCACAAATCATTGTTATTCTTGGTTGTTTCGGTAAAGTCACCGAACCAATAATATGAATTCCTGCAGTCACGAAAGTTTTAAGTCACAAATCATTGCTCAACGAAGTGGCTTATCACGTGGAAATTAAAGCAGCCAAAATCTCTAAACGCGTGATGTTGGTTCCAAATGTGGAGGGAAAACCTGGAGGACCCGGAGAAAAATCCACGCGACCACTGGGAGAGATACGCAAAGTCCAAATATACAGCAGCAGGCGTCGGGGTCTGGATCGAACCCACGACCTCCTGCATACCAGGCGAGGTAGTTAACATCTCACCACCGCGGCGTCCCTTATTTTTTTCATCATTATTCTGTAAATATTAAAGGTGTATTTAATGTGCTTATGTTTTTTCGGTAAAGTCACATTAAAATTAGAATTAATAAAAGTTAAATAAAAATAAAATAAAAATCACGACGTTTCGAAGGCAACACAAGCTTCCGTCTTCAGGTGGAACCGTCACAGCACGATAGCTATCGTGCTGTGATTTTTATTTTATTTTTATTTTACTTTATTAATTTTAATTTTTACCTACGTGACTTTACCGAAAAAACCTAAGAATATGAATCCTTGCAGTCACGAAAGCTTCAAATCTAGTGTATTTAATGCCCTGGCGCAAGATACGTGGAGAGTGCTGGCCGTTACTGGGCCGCACCCTGCCCACGTGACCGACGCTTGGTTTCAATTCGACTTCAAGGGAGGAACGAAAATCTGTGACCTCACAATAAGCTTTCGTGACTGCAAGGATTCATATTTTAGGTTTTTTTCGGTAAAGTCACGTAGGTAAAAATTAAAATTAATAAAAGTAAAATAAAAATCACGACAGCTATCGTGCTGTGACGGTTCCACCTGAAGACGGAAGCTTGTGTTGCCTCCGAAACGTCGTGATTTTATTTTATTTTTATTTTACTTCTATTAATTTAAATTTTTTACCTACGTGACTTTACCGAAAAAACCTACGAATAAGAATCGTCATCATTTTTTGCTGATGCTGCGTTGGCAGTGGTGCACACAAACACAAACAACAACAACACGCTCCGTGTCAATAACAGCAACATTGTGTGGCTGTGTTGCCTAGGCGGTGGTGTAGAGGTTAGCGCGCTGCGCTACGAACCCGGCGACCCGGGTTCGATTCCCGCTCAAGGCCAACAACATCCAGTGACGATTATCTGAACCGGTCCTGGGCCCCCTCCTCTAAGTCGACTCAGCCTCAAATGAGTACCTGGTGCGGTGTGTAAAAATCATCGCCACTGGGAGACAAAGGCGGCCGCGCGTGGTGCTGGCCACCCACCCCCCCCCCTCGTGTGCCGCGCCGGCCTTCACACGCGCTGCTGGCTAACAGCACTTGCCCCAACAATCTGATACAGGCTACACGGGGGGGAATCTGCGTCTCAAAAGGAAACACAATGAGTTACGTTTCAAGCAACGGGCCTTCTACATCGCGAGAAAAAATATAAAATGACCTTGATCGGTCAGCACTGTCCACCATGCACCACCTACTATGCCAACTTGCTGTGTTCTAGCCGCCCGACGCTCCGTTCGTTGTTGTGGTGGTGATGATGGTGATGGCGGTGGTGATCACCATCATCGCCACCGCCGCCATCACCACCACCGCGTGGCGTTAGGTCTACTCTTTCCCGTGATCGCCTACCTCTGGATGCCCCTCCACTGCTTTCTCAGTCTCCTGCCCTCCTCCTCCACCCTGCACACGAGTCCCACCCATCACTACCTCCAAGTTGCCCACCCTATCCTCCTCCACCCTGCACACGAGTCCCACCCATCACTACCTCCAAGGCCTACCCTATCCTCCTCCACCCCACCATCCCACCATCACTACCTCCAAGTTGCCCACCCTATCCTCCTCCACCCTGCACACGAGTCCCACCCATCACTACCTCCAAGTTGCCTACCCTATCCTCCTCCACCCTGCACACGAGTCCCACCCATCTCTACCTCCAAGTTGCCCACCCTATCCTCCTCCACCCTGCACACGAGTCCCACCCATCACTACCTCCAAGTTGCCTACCCTATCCTCCTCCACCCTGCACACGAGTCCCACCCATCACTACCTCCAAGTTGCCCACCCTATCCTCCTCCACCCTGCACACGAGTCCCACCCATCACTACCTCCAAGTTGCCCACCCTATCCCACCCTCCACGAGTCCCACCCATCCTCCAAGTGCCCACCCTATCCTCCTCCACCCTGCACACGAGACCCACCCATCTCTACCTCCAAGTTGCCTACCCTATCCTCCCACCCTGCACACGAGTCCCACCCATCACTACCTCCAAGTTGCCCACCCTATCCTCCTCCACCCTGCACACGAGTCCCACCCATCTCTACCTCCAAGTTGCCCACCCTATCCTCCTCCACCCTACACACGAGTCCCACCCATCACGACCTCCAAGTTGCCTACCCTACCCTCCACCCTACACACGATCCTTGAGCGGGTCACCCAGTCACATCTGATCGAGGAGCCTCTTAACTCCGGCGTGAGCCCACCATCATCATCATCATCTCCGCACCGTGATCGCCCGAAGCGAACGCTCCAATCCCCCCGGCGTGAGCGAGCAGAAAACCTCCTGCGCCAGTCCGTGGCGGGGTCCTCCCTTCAATATCTCACTGCCATTAATTCCCCCACTCTCCCTCCCACTCTCCCTCCCACTCCTCCCACTCTCTCTCTCTCAGTGTGTTCACACCACACGCACACCCACCCTCGTTTTAGCCTCCCTCACTCATTTCACAGTGTTGTGATTACGCCCGCCACAAAAGCACGCATCCGACAAATGAAGTTAATTTTCTTTGCTGCATTCCGTTGGTGTATGTGTGTGTGTAAATATAATGTGTGTACACATTATTTATTTCGTATGTGTGTCCCTGGCTGATTTCCATGATTTGCATGCGCAGGAGCAATAGGGAAAGTTGTGTGTGTTGGGGGGGGGNTGTGTGTTGGGGTGTGTGTGTTGGGGTGTGTGTGTGTTGGTGTGTGTGTGTTGGTGTGTGTGTTGGTGTGTGTGTATTGGGGTGTGTGTGTTGGGGTGTGTGTATGTTGGGTGTGTGTGTGTTGGGTGTGTGTTGGGGTGTGTGTGTGTGTGTTGGGGTGTGCGTGTGTTGGTGTGTGTGTGTTGGGGTGTGTGCGTGTGTGTGTTGGGATGTGTGTATGTTGGGGGTGTGTGTGTTGGGGTGTGTGTGTGTGTGTTGGGGTGTGTGTGTGTGTTGGGGTGTATGTGTGTGTTGGGTGTGTGTGTGTGTGTTGGGGTGCGTGTGTGTGTTGGGTGTGTGTTGAGGTGTGTGTGTGTTGGGTGTGTGTGTGTGTGTGTTGGGTGTGTGTGTGTGTGTTGGGGTGTATGTCTGTTGGGGGGTGTGTGTGTGTGTGNTGGGTGTGTGTGTGTGTTGAGGTGTGTATGTTGGGGTGTGTGTGTTGGGGAGACAAAGGCGGCCGTGCGTGGTGTTGGCCACTCCCCCCCCCCCCTTCGCGTGCCGTTCCGACCTTCATAGGTGCTCGCAAACAGCACTTGCCCCAACAGTCCGTCAAGGCTATACGGGGCATATTTTGTCTCTACTCGCTGACGCTAGCGTCATGTGTTGATGCTCCATTCAGAGCCCCCCCCCCTCTCACTCCGCTCCCCCCCCCCTTCGCGTGCCGTTCTGACCTTCATAGGTGCTCGCAAACAGAACTTGCCCCAACAGTCCGTCAAGGCTATATGGGACATCTTCTGTCTCTACTCCCTGACGCTAGTGTCATGTGTTGATGCTCCATTCAGAGCCCCCCCCCCTCACTCCCCCCCCCCGACTCCCCACGAGGTTCTCCATTCACAGCGAGTGAGAGCTGCGCTCCCAACGCGTCGGCCGGGCCCATAGCGGAAGGCACGCGCCGGCAACGTAACCCAGCGTCTGTGTGTGTGTGACATGTGTCTGACACGTGTGTGTGTCTGTGTGTGGCATGTGTGTGTGTGTGACACGTGTGTGGCTGTGTGTGACATTGTTTGTGTCTGTGTGTGGTTGTGTGTGGTTGTGTATGACACTGTTTACCTGTGGTTGTGAGTGACACGTGCGCCTGTGTGTGACACGTGTGTATCTGTGTGTGTGGTTTGACACATGGTTGTGTGTGACACGTGGTTGTGTGTGACACGTGTTTGCCTGTGTGTGTGGCTGTGTGTGACACATGGTTGTGTGTGACACGTGGTTGTGTGTGACACGTGTGTGTCTGTGTGTCTGTGTTTGACACGTGGTTGTGTGTGACATGTGGTTGTGTATGACACGTGGTTGTGTGTGACACGTGGTTGTGTGTGACACGTGGTTGTGTGTGACACGTGTTTGCCTGTGGTTGTGAGTGACACGTGCGCCTGTGTGTGACACGTGTGTGTCTGTGTTTGACACGTGGTTGTGTGTGACACGTGGTTGTGTGTGACACGTGTGTGTGTGTCTGTGTGTGACGCGTGTGTGCCTGTGGTTGTGAGTGACACGTGTGTCTGTGTGTGACACGTGTGTGGCTATGTCTGTGGTTGTCTGTGTTTGACACGTGTGTCTGTGTGTGACACGTGTTTTCCTGTGGTTGTGAGTGGCACGACTTAGCCTCAAACATCGCCTACTGGGGAGACAAAGGCGGCCGGGCATGTGGTTCTGACCACCAAACTTCCTCGTGTGCCGTGCCGGCCTTCATAGGTGCTCGCTAACAGCACTTGCCCCAACAACCTGCTTCAGGCTCTAAGGGAGATTGTTGCGTTCGCGACGTGAGCATCCCTCCCGGGGAGACCGCGGGTGGTACGGAGCTGACCCTGCCCAGATTATGGTAGGGTGCGAAAGAAGTTCACCACAGACGCATCTTGCAAACTAAGCAGGGGTTGAGCCTGGATAGTGCTTGGATAGGCGACAAGCAAATTGGTACCAACAATTGTTTCGGGGGTTTTTTTGTTGTTTAAGAAAGTTGAGTGTTTTTTGGTTGTGTTTTGTGGGTTTTTTNGTCTCCAAATTACAATTCAAAGTGCGCGACGTTACGCACCACAAGATAAATATCCCCCGTATAGCCTTAACAGACTGTAGGGGCAAGTGCTGTTAGCGAGCACCTATGAAGGCCGGAACGGTACACGAGGGGGTGGGTGGCCAGCACCACGCCCGACCGCCTTTGTCTCTCTAGCGGCGATGTTTACACACCGCACCACACACACACGCGCACAGGTGCGGGTGTTGCAGATCCCCGGCACCGGCGAGACTCACTTGCGTGGGTCCCGGCGGCTTGCACCCAGCTTGTAGCGCGCGCCCCCGTGGCCTCCTCCCGGTGCCACGTGAGGTCACGGAATAAATCTCCGCTGCGAACGCGCGCGCGCGCGCGTGTGCGAGAGATGCCGACGATTGTAGCAGAAACAAAATAAAAAAAGATGCGAACATTTTTTTGTCGACCGATTTATTATTTTTGTTTAATGAAAAATAACTTTTTTTGAGCTCCTGTTCCGTGGGGGGCGGTGGGGGTCCTCGGGGTCGGGCCGAAAAGAGGAATGTGGTGGGTGACGGTGTTTCGGCTGAGCTACCCTACAGGAATATCCCGGGGACCCACAGCCACACAGAGTCACCGTGCGCTCCAGGCGTGCTCGCTGACCGATCCCGGAGGTGGCGACGTTCGGCCGGGCTCCGTGGAGTTCGTCTCCGAACCGCGGGAGGGATGTCGAGGGACTGTGTGTTGTTGGTGTGGTCTGGGACTGTTGTTGTTGTTGTTTTGCTGTCTTGCCCCAATCTTGCAAATCCGCTTTCAATGATTTGTGAGCTCCTCACACAATCCAGCCTGGTTAAACCGAGGATGGATCGGAGGCAGGCCAGCTGAAATGTTTATAACCGGGAAGATGCTCCATTAGGGGGGGGGTCCATGTTCCGCAAGCGTAGAGAAGGGAGGGCATGACCATGGACGAGAGGACCTAAAGCTTCGTGTGGAGCGACAGGCCAGGTAGCTACCACACAGCGTTACGCAGCCGATGAAGAATAATGCTGTTCGACTGATTCGGAGTGAGACCTCTGCTGTCAAACTGGAGCTGGTCATAAGCACACTGCCCAGGTATGGAAACCTCTCCATTCTCTCCACAACTGCCCCGTCAATGGGGAGTTGAGGGGGTGAAGTGTTTGATGGCACAAAATACCCAGGCAGGTGCTTAGTTTTGGTGGGGCTGTTGGTAATGCCCCACCTCTTAGTGGCACGCTCCAGGTCTAGCAGCACGCCTCCAACTTTTCCTCTGATTGAGCAGCAATTACCAAATCATCGGCATACATAACATGGTTGACCAAGAGGGAGCCATCCCTCGACCGCACCCGGGCATCGATTAGTCTCATTGTAGCTGTACCGAATGGCGATTCCTCCGGTACAGCCATGGAAGGCTTTTAGAACGACGTGGTCTAAAAAAAATGTTAAATAATGTGGGAGCCAGAGGACATCCTTGTCGACCCCAAGGTGAACAGGGAAAGGCTCCGACTCCCGGCCACGTAACTTTACCCAGAGCCTGACCGCCATCATGAAGGTCCTTAATGGTTGTGATTAGAAGTCAGGGACTCCGAAAGCACGACGAATAACCTAAAGCCCAGGTCTTTTGATTGTATCATTGGCCTTGCCCAGGTCAATAAAGCAGAGATGTTCTGTCACTATAAAGTCCAGCCGATGTTCTTGCTTGGAACCGGCTTGCATCCATGATGTTGTGTGGATGTGCCGATGCCGGAACAGCGTGTTGGTAATTACAAGCCCATGGGGTGCACAGAAGTCTAGCAGCTTCCCACCGTTGTTATTGAGCTGATCTGTCTCATGCCTTCTAATCCTCCAGCCCAGGTGGCAGCATCATGACCCACTCGGCATTAAAGTTACCCAAAAGGATGACTCGATCCCGAGGGAGCACTT
Source organism: Lethenteron camtschaticum (assembly GCA_018977245.1). Classification (NCBI taxonomy): domain Eukaryota; kingdom Metazoa; phylum Chordata; class Hyperoartia; order Petromyzontiformes; family Petromyzontidae; genus Lethenteron; species Lethenteron camtschaticum. Next base: position 6,313,306 of record MU249610.1, on the reverse strand, counting down.
TAGCTAGCACCTGTGACAAGAGGACATAGAAGGCATCTGATTCATTGGCGTGCATCCCTCCACTGATGTTCATCTTCGGTGGGGGAATAAGCAATCACCACCACTCCTCGCCTCTGGTTGATTGGGAGGCGAGCCCACAGTAACCTGGGGCTTACAGCTTTCCACATCTGCATCGGCCAGATGACTAGCCGACGCACCACCTACCATGCCAACTTGCTGTGTTCTAGCCGCCCGGTGCTCCGTTCGTTGTTGTGGTGGTGATCACCATCATCACCACCACCGCCGCCGCCACCACAACCGTGTGACGTTAGGTCTACTCTTCCCCGTGGTCGCCTACCTCTGGATGCCCCTCCACTGCTTTATCGGTCTCCTGCCCTCCTCCTCCACCCTACACACGAGTCCCACCCATCACTACCTCCCAGTTGCCTACCCTATCCTCCTGCACCTTGCACACGAGTCCCACCCATCACGACCTCCAAGTTGCCCACCCTATCCTCCTGCACCCTACACACGAGTCCCACCCATCTCTACCTCCAAGTCGCCTACCCTATCTTCCTCCACCCTACACACGCGTCCCACCCATCTCCACCTCCTCCTCTTCCTCGTGTACATTCACAACGATTTCCTGCCACGCGCTATTCCCAAGTTGCCTACCCTACCCTGCCGTGATAGCCCGCCGGCGTCACGCGCATGCACCTGCAATGAACGCTCGTTATGACCCCGTGTGATGCACATCGACACCGAAACTCACCAAGGTCTCTGGCACGCTCAGGGGCAACTCAAGGGGACGCGGTCGACACATCGACCAAACCCCATTTGTGTGTTGACGTGGAAGTTTCATCATTACTCATCATCAGCCGCGACCGATCCACTGCTGGCTGAAGGCCTTCCCATGCCAACGCTGCCCCTCGGGGTCCTTTGCGACGCAACACTCTCGCCCAGCACCTGCGCATGAGCCGATTTCACCGCTCCGTCTCCGCGTTGGCACCCGTTGCCCTCGCTTTGGCTGCCACTCCATCCGCAGTCTCGATCGCCGCGGTGGCGAGATGTTAACTACCTCGCCTGGTATGCAGGAGGTCGTCGGTTCGGTCCCGACCCTGACGCCTTCTGCTGCTGTGTATTTGTAGTTTGCGTCTCTCTCATCATCACCATCATGGTGGCTAGGAAATGTTAACTACCTCGCCTAGTATGCAGGAGGTCGTGTGTTCGGTCCCGACCCTGACGCCTGCTGCTGTATATTTGGAGTTTGCGTCTCTCTCTCTCTCTCATCATCATCACGGTGGCTAGGAGATGTTAATTACCTCGCCTGGTGTGCAGGAGGTCGTGGGTTCGGTCCCGACCCTGACGCCTGCTGCATATTTGGAGTTTGCGTCTCTCTCTGGTGAGATGTTAACTACCTCGCCTGGTATGCAGGAGGTCGTGGGTTCGTCCCGACCCTGACGTCTGCTGCTGGTAATTTGGAGTTTGCGTGTCTCTCTCTCCCCGTCATGGTATGGACTTTTCTCCGGGTCCTGCTGTTTTTCTCTCCACATTTAGACTCAACGTCACGCGTTCAGAGTATTTGGCTGCTACACATTCCCACGTGAGCCATCATTTGTGGCCAGCTCACTGCTGAACAAGAGCTATATAGCTCAGTGGGCCTTACCTGGCGCAATAAAAAAAAATAGCTTCTCGTTTCACAGTTTGATCCTGCTTCACGATCAACACACCACGCCCGAAACCTCGTGTACGCCCTCTCTGCTAACCCACGCGTGCCTGTGTCTGTCTTTCAGTGTCCCTCCACGCTCCTCCGCCTTGTTTCTTACGACCACACACTCGTCAGCGAATCCTGACCATTGCCGATGAGAGGCAGAGAGGTCGGAACCGATTTAGGGCATTTCTGCTTCAACATTCGCTGCTTTTTCTCTCTCTCTAGCACTCTCTCTCTATCTCTCTAGCACTGTCTCTCTCTCTCTCGCACTGTCTCTCTCTCTAGCACTGTCTCTCTATCGCACTGTCTCTCTCTCTAGCACTGTCTCTCTCTCTAGCACTGTCTCTCTCTCTCTCACTGTCTCTCTTGCTCCGGCAGTACATATACTAAAATTGGAACGATACAGAGAAGATTAGCATGGCCCCTGCGCAAGGATGACACGTAAATTCTCTCTCTCTAGCACTCTCTCTCTCTCTCTCTGGCTCTATATGACGTGGCGAGAAGAGGTGGTGACTCCACCGTTCATCCTCGTTGCTCGTTCGTCAGGCGCTTAACAAGTTGCCTAACTACGGACGCTGCCTTTGCGGAGTCAACCGCGGCGTGAAGTTTCACACGGCACGAGTGTCCGCCTAACGATATTGATGGGGGCGAATTTCATTAATGTGCTCGCCTATTATCCTTCCATTTATAGCCCCCCTCCCCCCCCCCCAAAAAAAAACATGCATTGTTTGGCGCGCCCGAGAATAAGGCATTCAAATGAAGACATTAAAATCAAATTTTGGTGCGAAAATAATTTACGGAGTGAAATGGGTTTTATTATGAAGGGCAATGATTTATGGAATGATGCGCGAACTATTAGGGGCTGATGACAGAAGCGATACGATATTTCGGCGCAATCCGCGAGTTGTAAAGTGCACGGGTGTTGTATGAGGTGCTCGCCAACAGCACTTGCCCCAAACAGTCTCCTAGGGCTACATGGGGCATCTTTGTAATTGCGATCGCCTTCATAGGTGCTCGCCAACAACACTTGCCCCAAACAGTCTCCTAGGGCTACATGGGGCATCTTTGTAATTGCGATCGCCTTCATAGGTGCTCGCCAACAGCACTTGCCCCAGTCTCCTAGGGCTACATGGGGCATCTTTGTATTTTAGTTAGCATTCATAGGTGCTCGCCAACAGCACTTGCCCCAAACAGTCTCCTAGGGCTACATGGGCATCTTTGTAATTGCGTTAGCATTCATAGGTGCTCGCCAACAGCACTTGCCCCAGTCTCCTAGGGCTACATGGGCATCTTTGTATTTTAGTTAGCATTCATAGGTGCTCGCCAACAGCACTTGCCCCAAACAGTCTCCTAGGGCTACATGGGGCATCTTTGTAATTGCGTTAGCATTCATAGGTGCTCGCCAACAGCACTTGCCTCAAACAGTCTCCTAGGGCTACATGGGGCATCTTTGTATTTGTGTTAGCCTTCATAGTTGCTCGCTAACAGCACTTGCCCCACACAGTCTGTTGAGGCTACGCGGGGCATCTTTGTCATTGTATATATTAGCCTCCATAGGTGCTCGCTAACAGCACTTGCCCCACACAGTCTGTTGAGGCTACACGGGCCATCTTTGTATTTGCGTGAGCCTTCATAGGTGCTCGCTAACAGCACTTGCCCCACACAGTCTGTTGAGGCTATACGGTAATCTTTGTATTTGCGTTAGCCTCCATAGGTGCTCGCTAACAGCACTTGCCCCACACAGTCTGTTGAGGCTACACGGGTAATCTTTGTATTTGCGTTAGCCTCCATAGGTGCTCGCTAACAGCCCTTGCCCCACACAATCTGTTAAGGCTATACGGGTCATCTTTGTCTTTGTATTAGCCTTCATAGGTGCTCGCTAACAGCACTTGCCCACACAGTCTGTTGAGGCTACACGGGTCATCTTTGTCTTTGTATTAGCCTCCATAGGTGCTCGCTAACAGCACTTGCCCACACAAGTCTGTTAAGGCTACACGGGTCATCTTTGTATTTGCGGTAGCCTTCATAGGTGCTCGCTAACAGCACTTGCCCCAACGAGTCTGTTGAGGCTCCGCGGGCATCTTTGTGTTCAGAGAAGACGCCTCAAACGTTCCCGCGTGTAATTATCACCACGCCGCCTTCCCCAACACCAGCCACGATCACGCGAGTTGGCGATCAGCCTCTGTGCTGCCTGTGTGTGTGTGTGTGTGTCTGTGTGTGTCTGTGCGTGTGTGTCTGTGTGTGTCTGTGTGTGTGTGTGTGTCTGTGNGTGTGTGTCTAGTGTGTCTGTGTGCGTGTCGTGCGTGTCTGTGTGTGTCTGTGCGTGTGTCTGTGTGTTTGTGGGTCTGTTGNGTGGGAGGGGTGTGGTGCTCTGGCTTANCCCGCTCACGGCTAACACCAGTGACGATTATCTGAACCGGTCCTGGGCCTCCCCTCGGTCGACTCAGCCTTAAATTAAGTACCCGGTGCCGTGCAGCAAACATCGCCATTGGGGAGACAAAGGCGGTCGGGCGCGGTGCTGGCCACCCACCCTCTCGTGTAGCGTGCCGCCTACATAGGTGATCGCTATCAGCACTTGCCCCAACAGTCTGTTAAGGCTATACGGGGGATCTTTGTCTTTGTGGTGTAGAGATTAGCGCTTTGGTCGACCCGAGTTCGATTCCCGCTCACGGCCACCAGCACCAGCAACGATCATCTGAACCGATCCTGAGCAATTTGCCCACTTAGTCACATATTCACTTTAAGATGTTTNCTTGTTCATGTTTTTTTGTTTGTTGCGGTTGCACCCGATTCAAGAGCCGAATGGCTCACAGGGCTATATACCTAATAAATGGACTTGAACTTGAACACTTCCCATCTTAAATCTGTCCCCCCACACAACATGTTATTTTTAGTTACACATCCCATCAGCTACACGGCCGTCTGCGAGTGCATAACGTCGGCAGCGTTGGTTCGACAACAACGCAAAACTGTGGGTCGGGTTTCGTCATTCGGGGTCTCATCAGCAGACTCAGGCTGCTCTCCTTGATGCAATGCTCGAGAGTTTATGCAGAGGTTAGGACCCCTCTCTGGGCAGAATGTTAACTACCTCGCCTGGTATACAGGAGGTCGTGGGTTCGATCCCGACCCTGACGGCTGCTGCTGTATATTTGGGGTTTGTGTGTGTCTCTCTCTCTCATCATCATCACGGTGGCTAGGAGATGTTAACTACCTCGCCTGGTATACAGGAGGTCGTGGGTTCGATCCTGACCCTGACGGCTGCTGCTGTATATTTTGAGTTTGTGTGTCTCTCTCATCATCATCATCACGGTGGCTAGGAGATGTTAACTACCTCGCCTGGTATACAGGAGGTCGTGGGTTCCATCCCGACCCTGACACCTGCTGTATTTTTGGACTTTGCATGTCCTCTCTCCCCGTGTCGCGTGGTCGGGTCTTCTTTTTCCCTCCACGTTGAGAATCACCATCACGCGTTTAGAGCATTCGGCTGCTATAAATGTCCACGTGATGATAAGCCACTTCGTTGAGCTATCATCTGTGGCCAGGTCGCTTCTGAAAAAGAGCTACATAGCTCAGTGGGCCTTACCTGGGACAAGAAAACATTGTTTAGTTGATATGTGGTTCTTAGCTCGACGCTAAGCGATGTAACAGACCACAGAGAATCATCGTTAAGAGTCATTGGTGATTGGAGTCATCGACCAGGAGTTCAACTCAGGTGAAGGGGGCATTTTACGTCCTTGTGACCAACTGTGACACAAATGCACCAAAGACAAAGATCACCCGTACAGTCTTTAAAAGACTGTTGGGGCAAGTGCTGTTAGCGAGCACGAGGGAGTGAGTTTAATTGGCCAGCAGAACGGCCCGCCGCCTTTGTCTCCCCAAATGATGATGTTACACGCGACACACCAGGTGCTCGTGTACGGCTGAGTCGACCTAGGGGGGGGAGGGGCAAGGAACAGTTCTAATATCACTCGCCAGTGATGTTGGCACTTGCCGTGAATCGAACCGTGGTTGCTGGGTTCGTAGTGCCACTGTGATACCCAATCCTCAACACACACAGATACGTATGTACGTACATACCGACACGTGCATATCACCATAGCGAGCAGCACCCATTTATTATGTACGGACGCACATACGCAAAACCGCCATTGGCCACTAAGTGACGGTGGTTAACATCACCAGGGCGCTTGTGCCAGGCTAGGTGCACCTCGAGGCCACGTGAAGTGTGGAAGGCTCGCTGCTGGCTGGAGGTCACGGGACAGACCCAGGTGCCATGGGGTTGACTGACCGAGATGACCGGCAGATGCACCAGCTGTCCTCACCACGGTGCCAACTTGCCGCGTTTTAGCCGACCGCAGCCGCGCTCGTTGTTGTGAGCGCCGCTCCTCCGCCCTCTGTTCCAGACAAAGATACTAACTTAACTATTTTCTATTTTACCAGATGAGGCTCTTTTGCAGAAGCGACCTGCCCACCGATAATAGCTCTACGAAGTGGCTTATCATGGGACATCTATAGTCGCCAAATACTCTAAACGCATGCTTCTAAAAGTGAAAGGGAAAACGCGGAGGATCCGGAGATAAATCCAAGCGACCACGGCGAGACACGCAAACTCTAAATAGACAATCGGCTTCAGGGTCGGGATCGAACCCACCTCGTTAACTACCTCGGCCACTCATCTTCTTGGTTCTTTCGGTAAAGTCACGTAGAATGAAAATAATAAAATAATAAAAATAAAACATAACAAAATACAATTCTCACGACGTTTCGGCCACAACGCCACTCCTGCTCGACACGAGGGTTGTGGCCCCCGCCAACGGAACGTGGAAATTCCACGTTCCGTTTATCCTTATTCGACCGTGTGCGCTGGCCATTTTTTTGTGAGGCGGCGATGATAACGCCTCCCACCACCCGCCACCCCCTCTTTTGCACCACCCCCACCACGACTGTGATTCGCAGAGTCCGAGATGCGAGCTCCCATCTCACATCTCACACTCTTCGGGCGCCACCTCGTGCCCGAGTGAGGGTGCATCTTCCTAACCGCCCAATCGCATTATCTATACGTCTTCTTGGTTCTTTCGGTAAAGTCACGTAGAAGGGAAATAATAAAATAATAAAATTAAAACATTAAATAATTCTCACGACGTTTCGGCCACAACGCAAGCAGCCGTCCTCAGGTGAAGAAACAGGTCTGTCGGGAAGACAGCGTCTGAATGAGACATCAACAATTATTTTATAATGTTTGATTTTATTCTTTTATTATTTCCCTTCTACGTGACTTTACCGAAAGAACCAAGAAGATGAATCCCTGCAGTCACGAAAGCTTTAAATCGAAATTCTCTATACGCTCACGTTGTTATGTTGTTTCGCCATCAGCCACGGTCAAGCCACTGATGGATGAATGCCTCCCCAAGCCACCACCACCATCATCATCATCAGCCATGGTCAATCCACTGCTGGATGAATGCCTCCCCAAGCCACCACCACCATCGTCATCACCAGCCATCGTCAATCCACTGCTGGATGAATGCCTCCCCAAGCCACCACCACGCTCGTCATCAGCCATGGTCAATCCACTGCTGGATGAATGCCTCCCCAAGCCACCACCACCATCGTCATCACCAGCCATCGTCAATCCACTGCTGGATGAATGCCTCCCCAAGCCACCACCACCATCGTCATCATCAGCCATCGTCAATCCACTGATGGATGAATGCCTCCCCAAGCCACCACCACCATCATCATCATCAGCCATGGTCAATCCACTGCTGGATGAAGGCCTCGTCTCTCACGTTCCTGCGAGATGCAACAATTCCATCCACCGCCGCTGCGCACGGGATGATCATATCATCGCTCCATCTCAATCGAGGGACGTGCCTCTGTCGAACGCGTTTCCACTGCTGGGATGCCACTCCCGTAGTTGATCTTCGTCGTCGGCCACCGCCCTCGTCTCGCCGTGACGGATCCAGCCCAACACCGCCTAAGTTTCGTAACATTTTTCCTGGTTCTTTCGGTAAAGTCACGTAGAAGGAAAATAATAAAATAATAAAAATAAAACATAAATAATTCTCACGACGTTTCGCCACCGCAAGTTGGCACAGTGCGTTGTGGCCGAAACGTCGTGAGAATTATTTTATTATGTTTAAATTTTATTATTTTATTATTTTCCTTCTACGTGACTTCACCGAAAGAACCAAGAAGATGAATCCCTGCAGTCACGAAAGCTTTAAATCGAAAATTTTCACATTTCAATGTTGACGTTGGCCTGTGAACTTTATTTTTCATGTTTGTTCCACTCGTGTCGTGAATACCACACTGAGGTTGCATTGCACGTACCGTATCTGTACGGCGTGGTATCGTGTGGTTAACGCATAGAGAGGGTGGCTACAAGGGCACGACACGGGCTGGAGAAGAGATGGACTGATGCGGTACGGGAGGATGTCGATGACTGGTACCAGCGGTGTCAAGATCGGCCTCTATGGAGGAGGCTCGTGAAGGACGCTGCTGGTCAGTTGGAGGCCCTCCAGCAACAACGGAGGGCAGAGGAGCGACGCTCACAACAACGAGCGGAACGCTGGGCACCTAGAACGCAGCAAGTTGGCACAGTGCATCTGCCATTTATCTCGGTGAGCCAACACATGGCACCTGGGTCTGCCCGTGACCTCCTGTCAGCGAGCCTTCGACACTTCACGCAATAGCCTCAAAGTGCACCTAGCCTGGCACAGGCGTCGTGGCGACGTCACCTTAGTGGCGAGTGGTGGGTGTTGGTTAGCGCACTGCACCACGAAACCGAGGGACCCGAGTTCGAGTCCCGATCACGACCGACAAGTGACAGTGAATATTGGAACCGGTCCTGGGCCTCCGCTAGGTCGACTCAGCCTAAAATAATGACCTGTCGTTGTGTGTAAGCATCAGCACTGGTATTGCCCACCAAACCCTTCATAGGTGCTACTCGCTAAAAGCACTTGCCCCCTCCCCGCCCCACTGCCCGTGAAAGTTTTATGGGGATCTTTATCTTTGTTGAAATTCAGTATTCTTCTTTGTTACTTGCATTGGCAGTGATGCGCGTACAGTTATAGGGAAATAATATATACGAGGTGACGTCTCGGGCAATGACCCTTCCTCGTAGCATAGAGACAATTATTATAGTCGAATAGATTTGGTAATCGAGCTATGCTCACGTAGCAGAGGACTATGACAAAGACAGGCGCTGCTGTATCAGAGGCGGATAATCTAAACTAAACTAGTTTAACTCCAAATATGCAGGAATCAGAGTCGGGGTAGAAGGCACGACCTCCTGCATACCAGAGAGGTAGTGAACATCTCGCCACCGCGGCGCCCTACAATCTTCTGTCGGTAGGGGGCGATGCTGCTGCTGCTGCTGCTACTGCTGTGTGTAAGGGGCCGTCCTTAAATGACGTCACGCACCTAGGGGGGGGTCAGACATTTGTGACGATGTGTGACGAGGGGGGGGGGTGAGAAATGTGACGCCACATCAAAATGCGCAACTTTAAATATATAGAATTGTTATAACACTAATTGTTATAACAACACTAATTGTTATAACAACACCATATTCCATTTGAAAATAAAACATGCTTCAAATCGCTTTAACTATTGTCGTTGTAGTGCGTATTTAATGTGGCGCTGCACTCTGATGTTGTAGGAGAAAACATTTATTAAAAAGTCCATTTAATTAAGTAGAACGTGTTGTCTATATTTATTTAAAGTTGCGTATTCTGATGTGACGTCACATTTCTCAACCCCCCCCCCCCCCCCCTTGTCACACATCGTCACAAATGTCTGACCCCCCCCCCACCCCCCAGGTGTGTGACGTCATTTATGGACGGTCCCCAAGGACTCATCAAGCAGCAGAGGGCTGTCAAGGTCACGCGCGTGACGTCACGCAGGCGCCGTGACGTCACGCAGGCATCGTTGACATCACGCAGGCGCCAGTGACGTCACGCAAACGGCCGTGCGCCTCAAATCGCGCGTCCCCATTGGCCAGCGAGGCAAGCAGAGCCCCGCCCATATCGGGGGGGGGGAGGGAAGAGGGGGGAGCCCGTCAGCCAATGGGAAGGCCGCGTTGCGTCATTTGCGCTCAACGTGAAGACGGCGGACTGAGTTCGGAGGCCTTGGGCGTGCAGTGGAAGAGTAGGCCGAGGGCTCGCTCGCTCCAACCGCACTCCACGCGTCTCGCCCACAGCCTGCCCCGGGCCCAGAAGCGCTGCCACTCGCCTGAGGAAGAGTAGGCCGAGGGAAGAGGAGGAGGAGGGGAACTAAACCACGATGGGCGCCAAGGTGACCAAGTCGTTGTGGAGGGCGGCGCGCAACGTGAACTTGGAGAGCCGCGCGATGGAGGCGCTCTCACGCGAGAAGCCGCGAGCCGCTCCCCGCCACCGCGCGCGCCCGGGCCGAGCTGCCCCCTCAAGGCACGTGACCTGCTGCCCCCCATCTCCCATCTCCGACGCTGCCCCCACTCCTGCCCCCCCTCCCCCATCTCCACCTGCCCCCACTCCTGCCCCCCCTCCTGCCCCACCCTGCCCCCACNCCTGCCCCCACTCCTGCCCCCACTCCTGCCCCCCACTCCTTCCCCCCCTCCCCATCTCCGCCGCTGCCCCCACCCCTGCCCCCCACTCCTGCCCCCACTCCCCCATCTTCGCCGCTGCCCCCCACTCCTGCCCCCCTCCCCCATCTCCGCCGCTGCCCCCACCCTGCCCCCNACCCCTGCCCCCACTCCTGCCCCACTCCTGCCCCCACTCCTGCCCCCACTCCTGCCCCCCTTCCCCATCTCCGCCGCTGCCCCCACCCCTGCCCCCACTCCCCCCNATTCCGCCGCTGCCCCCACCCTGCCCCTCCCCCATCTCCACCCTGCCCCCACCCTGCCCCCCTCCCCATCTCCGCCGCTGCCCCCCACCCTGCCCCCCCCCCCATCTCCGCCGCTGCCCCCACTCCTGCCCCCCCTCCCATCTCCGCCGCTGCCCCCCACTCCTGCCCCCCTCCCCATCTCCACCCCTGCCCCCACCCCTGCCCCCCCGAGCGGTCAGCGCGCGCGCCTCCGTCCCGTGGTCGCGAGTTCGAATCTAACCTCAGACCGCTGTTTTTTATTAAATACAAAATGTGTATTTTATATAATTATGTAATTACCGCGATCACTAAATCTGACAGGTTGCGTTTCAGCCGTCCCGCAGCTTTTCGAAATAATGCACGACGAGTACTATGACCAGAGTGGTGAAGTATGGTTATTAGGGGCCGTCCATAAATGACGTCACGCACCTGGGGGGGGTCAGACATTTGTGACGATGTGTGACGAGGGGGGGGGGGGGTTTGAGAAATGTGACGTCACATCAAAATTCGCAACTTTAAATAAATATAGACAACACGTTCTACTTAATTAAATCGACTTTTTAATAAATGTTTTCTCCTACAACATCAGAGTGCAGCGCCACATTAAATACGCACTACAATGACAATAGTTTAAAGCGACCACGATGCACGGACAGGTTGCTATAGGCTGCTGCGGCGTTACGCGCTAGGCCGCGGAGGGGCAGTGCAGCAACACCCATAGTTGTACTCTACTCACGTGTTCCACGGTTATCCTACACCACCAACCCAGCCAGCGGACCGGCATGGTGAAGTACGGTACAATTAACCGGCGCGGAGAGGTCCTCATCATCCGGTAGCGGATTCACAAAATGTGGAGGTGCTCGCGTGTTGAACCCTGTTGACGTTGAGCCCCCCCCCCGTGACCCCCGTGACCCTCGTGACCCCGTGACCCCGCAGAGCGAGAGGCGATCGCGGAAAAGCTGCGAGCGCGCGAGGAGACGCTGCTGGCGCACCTGCAGAGCGTACGCGTCCACTCCACGGACACGCCGGGACAGGTGAGCGGAGGAGCGCCAGCCACACCGCCACTCCCTCACTCGGTGTGACTCGGTGTCACACACACCGCCACTCCCATCACTCGGTGTGACACAGCGTCACACACACCGCCACTCCATAACTCACTGTGACACAGTGTGACACACAAACCGCACTCCCATCACTCACTGTGACAGTGTGACACACACGCCACTCCCCTCACTCGGTGTGACACAGAGTGACACACAAACCGCCACTCCCATCACTCACTGTGACACAGTGTGACACACACACCGCCACTCCATCACTCACTGTGACACAGTGTGACACACACACCGCCACTCCCATCACTCACTGTGACACAGTGTGACACACAGCGTCACTCAGCGTCACCACCACTCAGCGTCACCGTCACTCGTGTGATGCACCACCACTCAAACAAATACAAAGATCCCCCTATAGCCTTAGGAGAGGCTGTTGGGCAAAGTGCTCTGAGCGAGCAGCTCCTATCGAGGCCGGCACAGCACACGAGGGGTGGTGGCCGGGGCCCCACGCCGTCATCTCCCGAGTGGCGACGTTCACGCACCTCACCGGGTACTCATATGAGGCTGAGCTGATCTGGGGGAAACCCACCGCCGGTTCAATTAATCATCACCGGTGACGGTGGCCGTCAGCGGGAATCAAACTGAGGTCGCCGGGTTTCGCCGCGCCGCGAGCTCCATCCGCTGCGTCACCGCTCGCGACGATGTCGGCCCGTCCCCGCCGCCCGTCCCCAGGTTCTGGAGGATGAGTGGATGAGCCTCCGCACCCGACGGGAACCGCGACGTCACCACCGTCCTCGTCCCGCGTCGCCGCGAGCCGCTCGTCCACCTCCCGTCGGCGCTGGCGGACTCGCCGCACGCGGCGGCGTCCGTCTCGTCGGTGCCGCTGGGCCGCGTGACGGTGGCCGAGGCCGTGCTGCTGCTGGGCCTGGAGCGCTCGGGCCCCGCGGCCCGCTCGGACGCCCGCGTCGCCGACCAGTTCGGCCTCGACGAGCGGTCGGTGCGCGCGCTGCGCGATAACTTCCACGCGTTCGACATGCACGTCGAGCCGGCTCCCGGCAAGAGGCTCGCGGCATCGGCGGTGCCGTCGCCGCGCTGCCGCCACCGCCGCCGCCTGTGAGGCAGCTGCAGCAGCAGCGGCAACAGGACCAGCAGCTGCAGCGGCTGCAAGGGCCGCAGGGGACGGCCGTGAAGCCCACCTGACCTGCGGGGGAATGCAGGGTGGAGGGAGGCTCTCGCAATGGCACTGTCGGATGACGACGTGGAGCCGAGGTGTTGGGGGGAAGAGAGCTGGGTCGGTCACTCAGCGTCGTCGTCGTCATTATCAACATCATCGCCAGTAGCAGCGGCAGAGCTGTCATTGTCACAAGCAGCAGCAATCTCTGATATCAGCAGCCTCTAAATCATATCATCATCAGCAGCACAAGAAGCATTATAAACAGCCTTTATTATCAGCAGCAGCTGCATTTGAAATCATCAGCCACGGTCGATCCACGCTGGATGAAGGCCTCCCGAGCATCGCTCGGCGTGTGCAGCTTCATCAGCGTGCGACGAGGGAGAGAGATGACGGAGTTTCTGGCTTGTTTATTTGCAGGGAGCCTTTCCCACAATTGCCCTGAATTGTGGCTGTGGAGGTTTTAGCGTAAATGGAATGTACAGCGTTTGCCAACCCACTGCCGGACGAGCTTGCCGTTTGGTCACGGCCAATTTGTGCAGCGATGTAAATAATCGAGGCCCTCCCCACGCCGCGTCAGTCGTGGGAGTCGTTTGACCAAACGTCACGGCGGCGTTGGAAATCGAATGTTACCCGGCACTGGTTTCACTCGTGCCCCCGGGAATGACCCGGGGTCCACGCGGTTTATAGCGCGGTGCGCTGATCACGGGGGGCCTCCGCTTCGCCTGGATGTCTTGTACAGAGCAGAGGTCGCAATCGGGTACCCGATACCCGTACCCTACCCGATACCCGGCTACCCGTACCCGGCCAGGTACGGGTAAAGGTACCGTTTGCGACCCTGGTGCGGCCAGGTACGGGTAGGTCGTGAGTCACTGTTGAGTAACCGTTTGTCACTCATTTGGGTAGGGAACGGGTACCCATACCCGGCCGGGTACGGGTACCCATTTGCGACCCTGGTGCGGCCGGGTACGGGTAAGGAATCAAAACCCGTTGCGACTCTGGTACAGAGTAATCCCGCGACACCTCACAAGCAAAGCAGGGTGGGGGCGGGGGGGGACCCTGTCGAGGGCTTTGGATGGACGAGCAGCCACGCGTGCAATGGTAGGCACAGCGGAAGGCAGCGCAGCAAACTCCCACCACTACTTTTCTGTGCTCGCTCCATCCTGACCAACCCCGCTCCGACCAGCGTGATGAGGTCTGGTCAAACATGTCTCTCGCCTCGCCCCGCTCAGCGTGGGCAAGGCCGGACGCTCTCGTCCAGCAGTGGATTGACAAGCGGGCTGCGCGGGTGATCTTGTGCGTGTGAGATCGCGTAATTTATAAATGGGCGGGCGGCGTTTGTTTGAAGTTGTCTTCCTCGCTGTTTAATATTAAACGCCATCGGTGCAATGCATTCGAGCGTCATCCGGCGTACGTTCCTTCCGAGCGGCCACCGTCGAAGCTACAATCGCGGCGCCACTTGGCGTCCGTACGCACACGCCGCATCTCCAGACGGTTATCAGGAAAAGTAAAATGAGTTGGCTCTGCGCACGCGAAGTCTCGACTTGAACATAGGGCAGCGATGGAGTCTCAACCGCGCCGAGCCTCGAGAGGGACAGAATTCCAGACGGCGGGAGCAGAAGCTGAGCAGGAGCGACTCCGATGGCCTCTGTGGAGGAGGCTCGTACAGGATGCTACTGGGCAGTTGAAGGCAGTCGCCCTCCGACAACAGCAGAGGGCAGAAGAGCAATGCTCACAACAACGAGCGGAGTGCCGGGTGGCTAAACGCAGCATAGTGGCACAGTGCGGAGCACAGGTGGTGAACTTGGAAATTACCCTTGCTTCGTAAGTCGTACCATCATTAGGATATATAGAGACAGACAGAGACTCGCAGAAACCCACAAAGATGCAGGATATTAAAAACACACCATGTTAGTGCAATTGTGGCCATGCAACCAAGCTATGAAACATTACAAAAGCATAGACTTTAGACTTTTAAACAACTTTTATTGCCGCCAGCAGCAAAAGCACTGGAGGCGATTTTAATATGAAACACACAAAGTCACCAGCAACACAAATGAAAATAAACGCTACAAATCGACGCGCTGTGGCGCTAAAAGCACGCGCACAACACAAAAGAAAAGTCACGTGGTGGTGGTGGTCATCGCGCACGCCACGGTGACGAGCGAGCGCTTCAGAAGGTGAACACGAGGGTGCCGTCCACGCTGGTACAGAGAGAGGCTTGTCCGGCTCCCCAGCGTTCATAGAGAGCCAGAGATACATCGATACTCAGAGTAGAGACCCATATAGCCACAGAAATCCAGAATGACAGAGACCCATAGAAATGCATTAAAAACAAACCAGGGCAGCGCGACTGGCCATGCAACTCAAACTGGACCGTGTCGCCAAGCCGCTGTGGTCTGTCTGCGCGCTCCTTCGCGGCGGAGGAGGAGGAACAGCGACAAGACACGAACTCTCTCTCCCGAGGCCCTTTCGCAGAGGTCGCAACCGGGTACCCGATACCCGTACCCTACCCGATACCGGCTTCCCGTACCCAGCCGGGTACGGGAACCGTTAGCGACCCTGGTGCGGCTGGGTACGGGTAGGCCGTGAGTCACTGGTGAGTCACCGTTTGTCACTCATTTCCCAACGTCTTGTCTCTTACAATTCAAGTTCCTAGAATCAACCCACCGCGCCTGCAACATGGCTTCATCCCAGAGGTCGCAATCGGGTACCCGATACCCGTACCCTACCCGACCCGGTACCGTACGGCCGGGCGGGTACGGGTACCCGTTGCGACCTGGTGCGGCCGGGTACGGGTAAGGAATCAAAACCCGTTTGCGACCTCTGCCCTTTCGTGGTGGCCAGCACATCGAGCTCCCGAACCACCTTGCTGCTGCTGCTGCCATCGTGCGTGAGAGCAGCGTGCGGTGTGCTGGGTCTTGGCGGTCAACTCGCCAACTTGCACGCGCGCATTAACCCCCAGATGAACCGATAAATCATGTCTCGCTTTTGAAAGTAGGTACATTCTAAAACAAAACTCGACACGTACAACAACTGAGTGACCCCCAAAATGGGAGTAAATGTTTTAGTAGGTGACGTTTCGGGCAATGGCCTTTCTAAATAGCACACAAACAAAATATTAAAAAACGTTAAAAAGTGAATGTCGAATAATATTGATTCATAATTAGTTCATGCTGGTTAGATCGTGTAGTAGTAGGTATAATGTTAATGATTTAATAATAGCCGTCCACCGATCAACGGAGCCAATCAAATTAAGTCATCATATGGGCAAATATGCTCATTTATTTGGTTTATGGGCAAAATCCATGAGATTACTGAAACCCCAGTGTGACGATGTTCTGGGCTGTGTCCTCGGGTGTCGATGCTTAGTGTTTCTATCCCGAGCACGGGCTAGTGAGGAGATCGACTAATGCGGCACAGGAGGATGTGGGGCTGAGTGGACTTGCTGGCGACTGGTTCCAGCGGTGTCAAGATCGGCCTCTGTGGAGGAGGCTCGTGAAGGACGCTGCTGCTGCTACTGGGCAGTCGGAGGCAGTCCCCCTCCAGCAACAACGAAGGGCGGAGGAGCGACGCTCACAACAATGAGTTGAACGCCGGGCGGCTAAAGCGTGGCAACAGTGGGGAGCACAGGTGGTGCATCTGCCATTCATCTCAGTCGACCCGTGGCACCTGGGTCTGCCCATGACCTGTCAGCGAGCCTTCGACAACTTCACGTGGCCTCAAACAGCATCTAGCCTGGCACAAGCGCCCTGGTGACGTCACCGCCACTTGGTGAACGGAGCACTTGTCTCAGTCACAGTTTTGGTAAGTATACTCTTAGGTTTTTTCGGTAAAGTCACGTAGGTAAAAAATAAAAGTAAAATTAATAAAAGTAAAATAAATAAAATTCCCTACGTGACTTTACCGAAAAAACCTAAGAGTATGAATCCTTGCAGTCACGAAAGCTTCAAATCTAGTTTTGGTAAGCCCACAAGCTGCTAACCCTAGTAGCCACGATGAGTAAAAAACAAACGTCGCTGGAGAGCTTCGTTGAAAAGGGGGAGAGACCCAATGATGACCCCCCCCCACCACCGGTCCGTGAAAAAATGATCATTCACAAAACCGGTCCCTGGTGCCAAGATGGTTGTGGAGATCCAAGTGGCCACTAGGGTTCATATTCTTAGGTTTTTTCACCTGAAGACGGAAGCTTGTGTTGCTTCCGAAACGTCGTAATTTTATTTAATTTTTATTTAACTTTTATTAATTTAATTTTTTACCTACGTGACTTTACCGAAAAACCTGAGAATATCAATCATTGCAGTCACGAAAGCTTCAAATCTAGAATTGGCCACTAGGGGTCGCGATCTGCACGCGAGCGAGATGGGCAAGCGGGGAGCCGGGCCAACGCAGCTGATTGCCCGAGAATGTCACTTAAATATTCGCAGAGGGCCCTGCAGGAGCCGTCCAATCAGCGCTCGCCGCCGCCACAGATCCAGGCCAGGATGTGCGCACTGATTGGAGGCACAGAAATAAATAATAAACATCAGACGCTAAGGAGTTGGCAGCATCACCACCCATCACCAGCCACGATTCTCTGCCACTATCTCCATCACCACCACTATCTCCATCACCACCACCACCACTATCTCCACCACCAACACCACCACTGCCACTATCCATCACCACCACCATCTCTCACTACCACACTATCTCCACCACCAACGCCACAACCACCACTGCCACTATCCATCACCACCACCATCTCCACTACCAACGCCACAACCACCACTGCCACTTCAACCACTGCCACCATCTCTCCATCACCACCACCATCTCTCCATCACCAACGCCACTACCACCACTGCCACTATCCATCACCACCACCATCTCTCCATCACCACCACATCTCCACCACCAACGCCACAACCACCACTACCACTATCTCTCCACCACTATCTCCAACGCCACTACCACCACTGCCACTATCTCCACCACAACCATCTCTCCATCACCACCATCTCTCCACCACCACCACTATCTCCACCACCGCCGCTGCCTCCATCACTACCACCGTTATCTCCACCACCACCACTGTCACCACCATCTCCGCCACCACCACCATCTCCGCAGCACCACCACGACGCGTATGGGCTTGCAACCCCCGTGTCACCGCCCTTCGTCTGGCAAGATCAGTGTCGACACGGTCCTGCAGGTCGAGGACTCGGCACCAAGACAGCCGAGAAGAGACGCTGCGTGTCAAGGTAGTGGAGGCTGTGTGTGTGTAGTCTGTGTGTGTGTAGTGTGTGTGTGTAGGCTGTGTGTGTGTAGCTGTGTGTGTATGTGGTAGAGGCTGTGTGTGTGTAGTAGAGACTGTGTGTGTGTAGTAGTGGCTGTGTGTGTGTAGTAGAGACTGTGTGTGTGTAGTAGAGACTGTGTGTGTGTAGTAGAGGCTGTGTGTGTGTAGTAGAGACTGTGTGTGTGTGNAGTAGTGGCTGTGTGTGTGTAGTAGAGACTGTGTGTGTGTAGTAGAGACTGTGTGTGTGTAGTAGAGACTGTGTGTGTGTAGTAGAGACTGTGTGTGTGTGTAGTAGAGACTGTGTGTGTGTAGTAGAGGCTGTGTGTGTGTAGTAGAGACTGTGTGTGTGTAGTAGTGGCTGTGTGTGTGTAGTAGATGTGTGTGTGTAGTAGGGCTGTGTGTGTGTAGTAGAGATGTGTGTGTGTAGTAGAGACTGTGTGTGTGTAGTAGAGACTGTGTGTGTGTAGTAGAGACTGTGTGTGTGTAGTAGAGACTGTGTGTGTGTAGTAGTGGCTGTGTGTGTGTAGTTGAGGCTGTGTGTGTGTAGTAGAGACTGTGTGTGTGTAGTAGAGACTGTGTGTGTGTGTGTAGTAGAGCTGTGTGTGTGTAGTAGTGGCTGTGTGTGTGTAGTAGAGACTGTGTGTGTGTAGGCTGTGTGTGTGTAGTAGAGACTGTGTGTGTGTAGTAGAGGCTGTGTGTGTGTAGTAGAGCTGTGTGTGTGTAGTAGAGGCTGTGTGTGTGTAGAGAGGCTGTGTGTGTGTAGTAGAGACTGTGTGTGTGTAGTAGAGGCTGTGTGTGTGTAGTAGAGACTGTGTGTGTGTAGTAGAGGCTGTGTGTGTGTAGTAGAGGCTGTGTGTGTGTAGTAGAGGCTGTGTGTGTGTAGTAGAGGCTGTGTGTGTGTAGTAGAGGCTGTGTGTGTGTNGTAGAGGCTGTGTGTGTGTAGTAGAGACTGTGTGTGTGTAGTAGAGGCTGTGTGTGTGTAGTAGAGACTGTGTGTGTGTAGTAGAGACTGTGTTGTGTAGTAGAGCTGTGTGTGTGTGTGTGTAGAGACTGTGTGTGTGTAGTAGAGGCTGTGTGTGTGTAGTAGGGCTGTGTGTGTGTAGTAGAGGCTGTGTGTGTGTGTAGAGACTGTGTGTGTGTAGTAGAGACTGTGTGTGTGTATGTAGAGACTGTGTGTGTGTAGTATAGGCTGTGTGTGTGTGGTAGAGGCTGTGTGTGTGTAGTAGAGGTGTGTGTGTGTATTAGAGGCTGTGTGTGTGTAGTAGAGGCTGTGTGTGTGTGNAGTAGAGGCTGTGTGTGTGTAGTAGAGGCTGTGTGTGTGTAGTAGTGGCTGTGTGTGTGTGNAGTAGAGGCTGTGTGTGTGTAGTAGAGCTGTGTGTGTGTAGTAGAGACTGTGTGTGTGTGGTAGAGGCTGTGTGTGTGTAGTAGGGCTGTGTGTGTGTGTAGTAGAGGCTGTGTGTGTGTAGTAGTGGCTGTGTGTGTGTGTAGTAGGGCTGTGTGTGTGTGTAGAGACTGTGTGTGTGTGTAGAGGCTGTGTGTGTGTGTAGTGAGGCTGTGTGTGTGTGNAGTAGTGGCTGTGTGTGTGTAGTTGAGGCTGTGTGTGTGTAGTAGGGCTGTGTGTGTGTAGTAGAGGCTGTGTGTGTGTAGTAGAGGCTGTGTGTGTGTAGTAGAGGCTGTGTGTGTGTAGTAGAGACTGTGNGTGTGTGTAGAGGCTGTGTTGTGTAGTAGGGCTGTGTGTGTGTGNAGTAGAGGCTGTGTGTGTGTAGTAGAGGCTGTGTGTGTGTAGTAGTGGCTGTGTGTGTGTAGTAGAGGCTGGTGTGTGTGTAGAGACTGTGTGTGTGTGTAGTGTGTGTGTGTAGTTGAGGCTGTGTGTGTGTAGTAGGTGTGTGTGTGTANTGAGGCTGTGTGTGTGTGTAGTAGTGGCTGTGTGTGTGTAGTTGAGGCTGTGTGTGTGTAGTAGTGGCTGTGTGTGTGTAGTTGAGGCTGTGTGTGTGTAGTAGTGGCTGTGTGTGTGTAGTTGAGGCTGTGTGTGTGTAGTAGAGGCTGTGTGTGTAGTAGAGGCTGTGTGTGTGTGTTGAGGCTGTGTGTGTGTAGTAGAGGCTGTGTGTGTGTAGTAGTGGCTGTGTGTGTGTAGTAGAGACTGTGTGTGTGTAGTTGAGGCTGTGTGTGTGTAGTAGAGGCTGTGTGTGTGTAGTTGAGGCTGTGTGTGTGTAGTTGAGGCTGTGTGTGTGTAGTAGAGGCTGTGTGTGTGTAGTAGAGACTGTGTGTGTGTAGTAGAGGCTGTGTGTGTGTAGTTGAGGCTGTGTGTGTGTGTAGAGGCTGTGTGTGTGTNGTAGAGGCTGTGTGTGTGTGTAGTAGAGGCTGTGTGTGTGTAGTAGAGACTGTGTGTGTGTAGTAGAGGCTGTGTGTGTGTGTAGAGACTGTGTGTGTAGTAGAGGCTGTGTGGTTGTAGTAGTGGCTGTGTGTGTGTAGTAGAGACTGTGTGTGTGTAGTAGTGGCTGTGTGTGTGTAGTAGTGGCTGTGTGTGTGTAGTAGTGCTGTGTGTGTGTAGTAGTGGCTGTGTGTGTGTAGTAGTGGCTGTGTGTGTGTAGTTGAGGCTGTGTGTGTGTNGTAGAGACTGTGTGTGTGTAGTTGAGGCTGTGTGTGTGTAGGAGCTGTGTGTGTGTAGTAGTGGCTGTGTGTGTGTAGTTGAGGCTGTGTGTGTGTAGTTGAGGCTGTGTTGTGTAGTAGGGCTGTGTGTGTGTAGTAGAGGCTGTGTGTGTGTAGTAGAGACTGTGTGTGTGTAGTAGAGGCTGTGTGTGTGTAGAGAGTGTGTGTAGTAGAGACTGTGTGTGTGTAGTAGAGACTGTGTGTGTGTAGTAGAGGCTGTGTGTGTATAGTAGTGGCTGTGTGTGTGTGTAGAGCTTGTGTGTGTGTAGTAGAGACTGTGTGTGTGTGTAGAGACTGTGTGTGTGTAGTAGAGGCTGTGTGTGTGTAGTAGAGGCTGTGTGTGTGTAGTAGAGGTNTGTGTGTGTGTAGTAGAGACTGTGTGTGTGTGAGAGGCTTGTGTGTGTAGTAGAGGCTGTGTGTGTGTAGTAGAGCTGTGTGTGTGTATAGAGCTGTGTGTGTGTAGTAGAGCTGGTGTGTGTGTAGAGGCTGTGTGTGTGTAGTAGAGACTGTGTGTGTGTAGTAGTGGCTGTGTGTGTGTAGTAGAGGCTGTGTGTGTGTAGTAGAGGCTGTGTGTGTGTGTGTAGCTGTGTGTGTGTGTGAGGTNTGTGTGTGTGTGTAGAGGCTGTGTGTGTGTAGTAGAGACTGTGTGTGTGTAGTAGAGGCTGTGTGTGTGTAGTAGAGACTGTGTGTGTGTGTGTGTGTAGTAGAGNCTGTGTGTGTAGTAGAGGCTGTGTGTGTGTAGTAGAGACTGTGTGTGTGTAGTAGAGGCTGTGTGTGTGTAGTAGAGGCTGTGTGTGTGTAGTAGAGAGTGTGTGTGTGTAGTAGAGACTGTGTGTGTGTAGTAGAGACTGTGTGTGTGTGTAGTAGAGACTGTGTGTGTGTGTAGTAGAGGCTGTGTGTGTGTAGTAGGACTGTGTGTGTGTGTAGAGGCTTNTGTGTGTGTGTAGTAGAGGCTGTGTGTGTGTAGTAGAGACTGTGTGTGTGTAGTAGAGACTGTGTGTGTGTAGTAGAGGCTGTGTGTGTGTAGTAGAGGCTGTGTGTGTGTAGTAGAGCTGTNTGTGTGTGTGTAGTAGAGGCTGTGTGTGTGTAGTAGAGGCTGTGTGTGTAGTAGAGGCTGTGTGTGTGTAGTAGAGGCTGTGTGTGTGTGTAGTAGAGGCTGTGTGTGTGTAGTAGAGGCTGTGTGTGTGTAGTAGAGGCTGTGTGTGTGTAGAGTGGATGTGTGTGTGTAGTAGAGGCTGTGTGTGTGTAGTAGAGACTGTGTGTGTGTGTAGAGGCTGTGGTGTGTAGTAGAGGCTGTGTGTGTGTAGTAGTGGATGTGTGTGTGTAGTAGAGGCTGTGTGTGTGTAGTAGAGGTGTGTGTGTAGTAGGGATGTGTGTGTGTAGTAGAGACTGTGTGTGTAGAGAGGCTGGTGTGTAGTAGAGGCTGTGTGTGTGTAGTAGGATTGTGTGTGTAGTAGAGGCTGTGTGTGTGTAGTAGTGGATGTGTGTGTGTAGTAGAGGTGTGTGTGTGTGNAGTAGAGGCTGTGTGTGTGTAGTAGAGGCTGTGTGTGTGTAGTAGGGGTGTGTGTGTGTAGTAGAGGCTGTGTGGTGTAGTAGAGGCTGTGTGTGTGTGTAGTGGGNTGTGTGTGTGTAGTAGAGGCTGTGTGTGTGTAGTAGAGGTTGTGTGTGTGTAGTAGAGGTGTGTGTGTGTAGTAGAGGCTGTGTGTGTGTGTAGTAGAGGCTGTGTGTGTGTAGTAGAGACTGTGTGTGTAGTAGTGGTGTGTGTGTGTAGTAGAGACTGTGTGTGTGTAGTAGAGGCTGTGTGTGTGTGNAGTAGAGGCTGTGTGTGTGTAGTAGAGGCTGTGTGTGTGTAGAAGTGCTGTGTGTGTGTAGTAGAGCTGTGTGTGTGTGTAGAGGCTGTGTGTGTGTGTAGAGACTGTGTGTGTGTGAGAGGCTGTGTGTGTGTAGTAGAGGCTGTGTGTGTGTAGTAGNGCTTGTGTGTGTGTAGTAGAGACTGTGTGTGTGTAGTAGAGCTTGTGTGTGTGTAGTAGAGGCTGTGTGTGTGTAGTAGAGACTGNGTGTGTGTAGTAGAGACTGTGTGTGTGTAGTAGTGGCTGTGTGTGTGTAGTAGAGACTGTGTGTGTGTAGTAGTGGCTGTGTGTGTGTAGTAGAGACTGTGTGTGTGTAGTAGAGCTGTGTGTGTGTAGTAGAGACTGTGTGTGTGTAGTAGTGGCTGTGTGTGTGTAGTAGAGGCTGTGTGTGTGTGNAGTAGTGGCTGTGTGTGTGTAGTAGAGGCTGTGTGTGTGTAGTAGAGGCTGTGTGTGTGTAGTAGAGGCTGTGTGTGTGTAGTAGAGACTGTGTGTGTGTAGTAGAGACTGTGTGGTGTAGTAGAGACTGTGTGTGTGTAGTAGAGACTGTGTGTGTGTAGTAGTGGCTGTGTGTGTGTAGTAGAGACTGTGTGTGTGTGTAGTAGAGGCTGTGTGTGTGTAGTAGTGGCTGTGTGTGTGTAGTAGAGACTGTGTGTGTGTAGTAGTGCTGTGTGTGTGTAGTAGTGGCTGTGTGTGTGTAGTAGTGGCTGTGTGTGTGTAGTAGAGGCTGTGTGTGTGTAGGCTGTGTGTGTGTGTAGTAGAGACTGTGTGTGTGTAGTAGAGGCTGTGTGTGTGTGTAGAGACTGTGTGTGTGTAGTTGAGGCTGTGTGTGTGTAGTTGAGGCTGTGTGTGTGTAGTAGAGGCTGTGTGTGTGTAGTTGAGGCTGTGTGTGTGTAGTTGAGGCTGTGTGTGTGTAGTTGAGGCTGTGTGTGTGTAGTTGAGGCTGTGTGTGTGTAGTAGAGGCTGTGTGTGTGTAGTAGAGGCTGTGTGTGTGTGNGTTGAGGCTGTGTGTGTGTAGTTGAGGCTGTGTGTGTGTAGTTGAGGCTGTGTGTGTGTAGTTGAGGCTGTGTGTGTGTAGTAGAGGCTGTGTGTGTGTGTAGTAGAGGCTGTGTGTGTGTAGTAGAGGCTGTGTGTGTGTAGTGAGGCTGTGTGTGTAGNTGAGGCTGTGTGTGTGTAGTTGAGGCTGTGTGTGTGTAGTAGAGGCTGTGTGTGTGTNGTAGAGTGAGGTGCTGTGTGTGTGTAGTAGAGACTGTGTGTGTGTAGTAGAGGCTGTGTGTGTGTAGTAGAGACTGTGTGTGTGTGTGTGTAGTAGAGACTGTGTGTGTGTAGTAGAGACTGTGTGTGTGTAGTAGAGGCTGTGTGTGTGTAGTAGAGACTGTGTGTGTGTAGTAGAGACTGTGTGTGTGTAGTAGAGACTGTGTGTGTGTAGTAGAGGCTGTGTGTGTGTGTAGTAGAGGCTGTGTGTGTGTAGTAGAGACTGTGTGTGTGTGTAGTAGAGACTGTGTGTGTGTAGTAGAGGCTGTGTGTGTGTAGTAGAGACTGTGTGTGTGTAGTAGTGGCTGTGTGTGTGTAGTTGAGGCTGTGTGTGTGTAGTAGAGGCTGTGTGTGTGTAGTAGAGGCTGTGTGTGTGTGTAGAGGCTGTGTGTGTGTAGTAGAGACTGTGTGTGTGTAGTAGAGGCTGTGTGTGTGTAGTAGAGGCTGTGTGTGTGTGGTAGAGACTGTGTGTGTGTAGTAGTGGCTGTGTGTGTGTAGTAGTGGCTGTGTGTGTGTAGTAGAGACTGTGTGTGTGTAGTAGAGGCTGTGTTGTGTAGTAGAGGCTGTGTGTGTGTAGTAGAGACTGTGTGTGTGTGTAGTAGAGGCTGTGTGTGTGTAGTAGAGGCTGTGTGTGTGTGGTAGAGACTGTGTGTGTGTAGTAGTGGCTGTGTGTGTGTAGTAGTGGCTGTGTGTGTGTAGTAGAGACTGTGTGTTGTAGTAGAGGCTGTGTGTGTGTAGTAGAGACTGTGTGTGTGTAGTAGAGGCTGTGTTGTGTAGTAGAGGCTGTGTGTGTGTGTAGTAGAGGCTGTGTGTGTGTAGTAGAGACTGTGTGTGTGTAGTAGAGGCTGTGTGTGTGTAGTAGAGGCTGTGTGTGTGTGTAGTAGAGGCTGTGTGTGTGTAGTAGAGACTGTGTGTGTGTAGTAGAGACTGTGTGTGTGTAGTAGAGGCTGTGTGTGTGTGTAGTAGAGGCTGTGTGTGTGTAGTAGAGACTGTGTGTGTGTGTAGTAGAGGCTGTGTGTGTGTAGTAGAGACTGTGTGTGTGTGNAGTAGAGACTGTGTGTGTGTAGTAGAGGCTGTGTGTGTGTGTAGTAGAGGCTGTGTGTGTGTGNAGTAGAGACTGTGTGTGTGTGTAGTAGAGGCTGTGTGTGTGTAGTAGAGACTGTGTGTGTGTAGTAGAGACTGTGTGTGTGTGTAGTAGAGACTGTGTGTGTGTAGTAGAGACTGTGTGTGTGTAGTAGAGGCTGTGTGTGTGTAGTAGAGACTGTGTGTGTGTAGTAGAGACTGTGTGTGTGTAGTAGAGACTGTGTGTGTGTAGTAGAGGCTGTGTGTGTGTAGTAGAGACTGTGTGTGTGTAGTAGAGACTGTGTGTGTGTAGTAGAGACTGTGTGTGTGTGTAGTAGAGGCTGTGTGTGTGCNTGTGTAGTAGAGGCTGTGTGTGTGTAGTAGAGGCTGTGTGTGTGTGTAGTAGAGGCTGTGTGTGTGTGTAGTAGAGACTGTGTGTGTGTAGTAGAGGCTGTGTGTGTGTGTAGTAGAGGCTGTGTGTGTGTGNAGTAGAGGCTGTGTGTGTGTGNAGTAGAGGCTGTGTGTGTGTAGTTGAGGCTGTGTGTGTGTGTGTAGTAGAGGCTGTGTGTGTGTAGTAGAGGCTGTGTGTGTGTGTAGTAGATGCTGTGTGTGTGTAGTAGAGGCTGTGTGTGTGTAGTAGTGGCTGTGTGTGTGTAGTAGAGACTGTGTGTGTGTAGTAGAGGCTGTGTGTGTGTAGTAGAGGCTGTGTGTGTGTGTAGTAGAGGCTGTGTGTGTGTGTAGTAGAGGCTGTGTGTGTAGTAGAGACTGTGTGTGTGTGTAGTAGAGACTGTGTGTGTGTAGTAGAGGCTGTGTGTGTGTAGTAGAGGCTGTGTGTGTGTAGTAGAGACTGTGTGTGTGNGTGTAGTAGAGACTGTGTGTGTGTGNAGTAGTGGCTGTGTGTGTGTAGTAGAGGCTGTGTGTGTGTAGTAGAGACTGTGTGTGTGTAGTAGAGGCTGTGTGTGTGTAGTAGAGACTGTGTGTGTGTAGTAGAGACTGTGTGTGTGNAGTAGAGATGTGAGTAGAGACTGCTACTGGGCTGAGCCACTGGACTAGCCCGGTGAGTCACGGATGTCGCCTTGCAATCCCTTTGTTTTTACACCGCAGTTAATGTCGAGACTAAGGGGCCGTCCATAAATGACGTCACGCACCTAGAGGGGGGGGGGGTTAGTCAGATATTTGTGACGATGTGTGACGAGGGGGGGGGGGTTGAGAAATGTGACGTCACATCAAAATGCGCAACTTTTAACAAATATAGACAACACGTTCTACTTAATTAAATAGACGTTTTAATGTTTTCTCCTACAACATCAGAGTGCAGCGCCACATTAAATACGCACTACAATGACAATAGTTTAAAGCGATTTGAAGCACGTTTTATTTTCAAAATGGAAATATGGTTTTGTGAGGGGGGGGGGGGGCAGAGCTTTGTGACGTCATATTTGATGGGGGCCTCTGACTTGTTGTGACGCCGTGTGACGAGTGGGGGGGGGGNTCAAAAATCGTCCAAAATCGCGTGACGTCATTTATGGACGGCCCTAAACGGCGTTTAACTTGTCGACTATTGTGATACGGCAAGAAAGCTGGTTTCGCCACCGACATCTCGCAAGCTAAGCAGTGGTTTAGCCTGGTCGACCGCTTTGGATGTGCCACCTCGGTTCACACCCGGGTGCTATAGGCTGCTGCTGCTGCTGCTAGATTTAGTGGGGGCAGTCGTACAGTAGAATATCATCGTTGCCCCCTTCCCCGCCTCCACCAAGCCAATAACACTCACCAGCGTGGTGAAGTATGATCAAATAACCAATGACCTTGCACCGGTGTAATGTGGTGGCTATGGAACTCGACCAGCAGTGTATTGCAACACGGGTCGGTAACACAATTGGCGTGTCCGGCAGTATCACCGTGATACTCACCGCGACACTCACCGTGGTATTGTGTCTATTTGTTTGTGTTTCTCCTTGTGATGGGACTTTGTCGGATGAACGTTGAGATTTTGTAAGGGCACGGAGTGACCAATGAGGTCTGAATTGGTGCGAAATCAGGCAGGGCACTGATACGGGGTTGACAGGTGTGTTAATGAGCAAAGGCGCAGCCTGCAATTGCCTACCCACGCCACTGCTGGTGGATGAGGCCGCCACTAGAGACAGCTCCAGAGAGCCCCTCTGGATTGTTTTTGGCCTCTTCCTCCACGCTGGCGAAGGCGTCTCGGAAGAGGTGAGAGTTGCCCACACTTCATCCCACCGTGTGCGACCTGCCGATCTGGTCATGGTGGTGGTGTCCCCTTGTATTACTGCTGGGTGGTGGACAAAGGCTGGTGAGGAGGCGGAGATCGACTCGGCACGTAATTATTTATCGGCCGTTAACAAGAAAAAAAATGAGTGCGTGGAGGGAGTGAAGTGAGATGAGAGGGGAGAGGCAGGAGAGTGCGTGGAGGGGATTGAGTGAGATGAGAGGGAGAGGCAGGAGAGTGTGTGGAGGGGAGTAGAGTGAGATGAGTGGGGAGAGGCAGGAGAGTGGGTGGAGGGAGTGAGATGAGAGGGGAGAGGCAGGAGAGTGGGTGGAGGGGAGTGAGATGAGTGGGAGAGGCAGGAGAGTGCGTGGAGGGGAGTAGAGTGTGATGAGAGGTAGGAGAGTGCGTGGAGGGGAGTGAGATGAGTGGGGAGAGGCAGGAGAGTGGGTGGAGGGGAGTGAGATGAGTGGGGAGAGGAGGAGAGTGCGTGGAGGGAGTAGAGTGTGATGAGAGGTAGGAGAGTGGGTGGAGGGGAGTGAGATGAGAGGGGAGAGGTAGGAGAGTGTGTGGAGGGGAGTATAGTGAGATGAGAGGGAGAGGCAGGAGAGTGTGTGGAGGGGAGTTGGAGGGGAGTGAGATGAGAGGGGAGAGGCAGGAGAGTGTGTGGAGGGGAGTGGAGTGAGATGAGAGGGAGAGGTAGGAGAGTGCGTGGAGGGAGTGAGAGAGATGAGAGGGGAGAGNTAGGAGAGTGTGTGGAGGAGAGTCACAGGAACGTTTGGAGTATTGGGATGATGCGGTCTCGCCTCCCGTCCAGCGCACACGTGGCAACAGAGGTGAAACTCCCCCCCCCCCACACACCCTTCTTGCGTGATGCGATTGACCGGGTAACGAAGCCGGTGTTGGAAGCGCGCAGTCGGCAACTCAGCCAGCCGCTAGTGGCGAGTCTGCGTCCGCGATGTTTACTACACACCGCGCCAAGTACTCATTTGAGGCTGAGTCGACCTAGGCAGAGGCCGAACCGGTTCAGATAATCGTCACCGGTGGTGTTGGTGGCCGTGAGCGGACCCTAAATCACGTCGCCGGTTCGTAGCGCAGCGTGCTAACCGCTGCGCCACCGCTCCTCGCACAGCTGTTCCCACCGCCAGCACCGTGACTTGCATAAGCGACAAGCAGCCCCCACCGTTGCAGCGACCAGAATATAGATACATTTGATGTAATCCCTACAAGCGAATATTCCTTGAAATATAAATATTTTTTAAAAATGGTAATACGTTTTCTTGGTTCTTTCGGTAAAGTCACGTAGAGGGGAAATAATAAAATAATAAAAATAAACATAATAAAATTATTCTCACGACGTTTCGGCCACAACGCAAGCAGCCGTCCTCAGGTGAAGAACAGGTCTGTCGGAAAGACAGCGTCTGAATAGACGGCTGCTTGCGTTGTGGCCGAAACGGCGTGAGAATTATTTTATTATGTTTATTTTTATTATTTCCCTTCTACGTGACTTTACCGAAAGAACCAAGAAGATGAATCCCTGCAGTCACGAAAGCTTTACATCGAAAATGGTCATACGTTGTCATCGTCATTGTTCCCGTCGTCGTTTAGCAGTCGATGCATATCCACTGCTGGATGAGTGTCTCCCCCGCGTCATCATCGCACATCGTCTATCCGCTGCGGACGAAAGCCGTCAACATCGTGCGTTGTCTCTCCACTGCTAGATGAAGGTCATGAACACCGCAGCTACAAAATGTTTTACCGGCTCCNACACAATACGCGCCACGTTAACGCGCGGGGCGGGCGGGCGGGCTGGGGTGTTCGGTCCGTTCGATGGCCGTGCGTAAACGGCGAGGCGCGCTTATTGGACCGCTGAGCGTCGCTTGCTTGCCGCAGCCGGTGAGACTCCTCCGGTAAACACGCGCCCGCCCGCCCGCACGCACGCGTGCACTGACCCGGGCATTATTGTTACGCCGCCACCGGCGACCGCCGAAGCGGATGAAATGCGGCTTTGCTCGGCAACGGCTCTGGACTGGAAATGTCAACTGACGCCCAACGCAACCCTGCGCTGGCCACTGCCGGTTCCACCGCCAATTTCACCGCCAATTCCACCGCCAATTCCACCGCCAAGTCCACCGCCGGCTCGACCGCCAGTCCCACCGCCAATTCCACCGCCAGTTCTACCGCCAATTCCACCGCCAGTTCTACCGCCAATTCCACCGCCGCCAGTCCACCGCCGGTTCGACCGCCAGTCCCACCGCCAATTTCACCGCCAATTCCACCGCCAATTCCACCGCCGGCTCGACCACCAGTCCCACGCCGCCAGTCCCACCGCCGGTTTGACCGCCAGTCCCACCGCCGGTTCGACCGCCAGTCCCACCGCCAATTTCACCGCCAATTCCACCGCCAATTCCACCGCCGGCTCGACCACCAGTCCCACCGCCGGTTCGACCGCCAGTCCCACCGCCAATTCCACCGCCAGTTCTACCGCCAATTCCACCGCCAGTTCTACCGCCATTCCACCGCCGCCAGTCCCACCTCCGGTTCGACCGCCAGTCCCACCGCCAATTTCACCGCCAATTCCACCGCCAATTCCACCGCCGGCTCGACCACCAGTCCCACCGCCGGTTCGACGCCAGTCCACCGCCAATTTCACCGCCAATTCCACCGCCAATTCCACCGCCGGCTCGACCACCAGTCCCACCTCCGGTTCGACCGCCAGTCCCACCGCCAATTCCACCGCCAGTTCTACCGCCAATTCCACCGCCAGTTCTACCGCCAATTCCACCGCCGCCAGTCCCACCTCCGGTTCGACCGCCAGTCCCACCGCCAATTTCACCGCCAATTCCACCGCCAATTCCACCGCCGGCTCGACCACCAGTCCCACCGCGGTTCGACCGCCAGTCCCACGCCAATTTCACCGCCAATTCCACCGCCAATTCCACCGCCGCCAGTCCACCTCCGGTTCGACCGCCAGTCCACCACCGGTTCTTCCGCCAGTTCCACCGCCAATTCCACCGCCGGTTCGACCGCCAGTCCCACCGCCCGCCGAGCCCCGCCGTTTTTCAAAAGCCACCTCCTCATCCTCCTCCTCCAGTCCAACCTCCAATTCACTTCAACCTCCGGTGATTCCCTCCGTCNAGAGTTCGCCAGTGGGACTACGGGCCCCACCCCACCGCCGACGACCGCGAGACTCACGGTCGATTCCCCAGCCCCGTCACAGCACCACCGCCACCTCCACCCTTGTTATGTAAGGGAACTGTGTTCAGTTTTATCTACTCAGGGTTTAATGGTGTTAATCCTTTATATGAGTCATTGCTTGCTGCCGTCTTACGACCGTGCACTTTCGGTCTTTTAACCCACTTCCCGTGACCAATCGAGCTGACATTTTGCACACAGACTCGTTGTGTAATTTATTTTCGAAAATTTTTTGACTAAATTTTCCACTTTTTAGAAAAATTTTTTCATATTTAATTTAAAATACCAATGTGATAAAAATGAAACTCTTACTCAAGAAAAACAGAAATGAATAATAAAATTAAACCGATGCCACGCATATAAAGGATTTATAGTGAAAAACTTTGTTTTACGGGTTAAATTTTTTAGGACTACGTTCAGTTTTACAAGTTCGGGGTTCGCCTAGGGTCGGCTTAATTTAGCGACGCGTCGTGTGCGAGGGGTAGGTCGTTGGTCCACCATGCTCCTCTGTCTACCCCATGGGGATGTTGGTGGTGGTGGTGGTGGGGGAATTACTTTTATTTCCATGACGGTTGTCTGCTTCGGTCGTTTTCACCAATTCCACGAACAAGTGTTTTGGCTTGACGTGGTAAGAAAAACAAATCCCTGAGAGAGACCCCCCCCCCCCACGCTTTCGAGGGGCGGTAATTGTCATTATGGACCTTTGGGGCTGTACTTGGCAACCATTATATCTCTGTATACAAAAACAAAACAAAGACCTCCCGTATAGACCCTACAGACTTCTGGGCAAGTGCCGTTAACGAGTAGCAGCCTACGAAGGCCGCTACGTCACACGAGGGGGTGGGTCGCCGGCACCACGCCCGGCCGCCTTTGTCTCCCAGTGGCGATGTATAATACACCACACCAGTACTCATTTGAGGGTGAGTCGACCTAGGGGAGATCTTGGATCGGTTCATCCGCCACTCATATTGGTCGTGAACGTATATCGAACTCAGGTGAGCCGGACTAATAGTGCAGCTCGCTAACCTCTGCACTATCACTCCCCACACATACACACAAGCACATATGGCGGGTATCAGAGAAGATTCATCATTGTATTTCTTTGGGGGTGTTGTGTCGTGTTCAACAAATTGTGTGCTGGCCAATTAATGAAAGTGGTGCTGTGAATCAAACGTAGCCAAGTGTGTGACTGCTCTCAGTAGCAGCAGCAGCAGCTGCAGCATCGCCACTGCTGTTGTTTGTGTTGTTGGAGAGCAATCTCTCAATATTTTCATAGGTAACGACTCATCGCTGGATCATCAGCATCCGGCCATCGTCAGGTCGTTAGCACGAGCTTCGGTAACTCGAGCGAGGGCGCTCGCTGATCGGAGGGCAGACTCCGGAAAAGGGCAGCACATCCGTCCAATTATCCGCAATTGTCCGTGGTCTAAGAGCCAACTGGAAGTCGTCTGCCTGTTTGATTCAATTCAGCGGAGAATCTCTCCCTCTCTCTCTTCCCCGCGCGTGAATGCGGCCGCAAACCTCCAAGCTGCGGGCCGCGAAAGTCCGCACCGCCCCCGGACATGCTCGTAGGCGGTGCGGTCCTCCTACCCCCGGGCAACGCAGCTGAAATCCCGTGACCACAAATCCCGTGACCACTCAAGCTCTAGTAGTTGTTCTCTTCATAGGTCCACACGAAAGAGGAGGACTCATTCTGGTCCCCCCCCCTTGCCCCCGTGTTGTGCGCGTTTCTGTGCGGTGAACGGGTGGGCGCTGGAAGTGCGGCAACTTCATCGTTACCAACACGAGCCCCACGGCTGAGAGGCCTTGAGCCGCTCTGTTTACTTTGAGGAGGGCCGCACTTGGCAGGTTCATGCGACGGATGGGTCAGCAACTTGGAGGTTGAGATAGGAGGAGGAGAAAAGGTCGTGATGGGTGGGGTGCGGAGTGGAGGATGGAGGAGGAGGGCACCCAGAGGCTGGCAACCAAGGGAAGAGAATCCCTAAGGCTACGTGATGGTGGTGATGGTGGTGATGATGGTGGTGGTGGTGATGGTGGTGATGGTGTGATGGTGGTGGTGGTGATGATGATGGTGGTGTGTGTGATGATGGTGTGTGGTGATGGTGGTGATGGTGGTAATGGTGGTGGTGATGGTGGTGATGATGATGGGTGGTGGTGGTGATGATGATGGTGGTGGTGATGTGGTGTGTGATGGTGGTGGTGGTGATAGTGGGGGGATGGTGGTGGTGATGATGATGGTGATTGTGATGATGGTGGTGGTGATGATGATGTGGTGATGGTGGTGGGGGGCGACCGGGGGGTTTCGTCGCGGTGCGTTTCGGGGGCGGGAGGTGGGGGTGGGTGGGGNTGCATCCCAGTTCAAGTGCCCCGCTGGAAACTGCTGCCTCGGCACAATAATCGATGCGTGTGTAGGGGGCAGCAACCATGGCAACACGTGCGTTGCACCACCATTAGGCCGTGCCACTTAATTGTCACCCGAGCGGGCGATGACGAATCCGGGGCGCCGGCCGCCGCTGTGACGCACCGCCGTGCGGTCGGTCGATACGTCCGACGCCACGGCTCCCCGCCACGGTAAGGCGGGGTCTCCGTCGCCGGCCGAGGGTGGACATCGCCGCCGCTCGTCCTGAGGGTGCGGACCGCACGGTCGTCGTGGTTCGTTCAAGGAGACGTCCTCTGGAAGGGCGGAGGGCTTGATGAGATGGCGAGAGAGCGGCAAACCGCACGGAATCCGCACCGGCGGAGAGGCACGGGGCGTGAGATGGACTGGTGGCGATGTCGCACATCGCAAGCGGTGGCAGCAGTGAGCACGGTTGGCGGTTGACAGATCGCAAATCCACTGCTGGATGGATGGAGGCCTCGTCTGCACTGGTCCTGCCCCGCCCCCCTCCACCACTCCCATTAGGACCCGCAATGACCGGCGTGGTGAAGTATGGTCAAACGAACACCCCGTGAACGGCATCGCGCGGGTGGTGAGATACTCATCCAGCAGTCGCTTACCTAAAGGGCTCTCAGTTGTTATCGTCAGGCCACTCTTAATCTGTCCCTGGAGTTTCCTTGGCTGGCTGGCTGCTTATTCTTAGGTTTTTTTTCGGTAAAGTCACGTAGGTAAAAATTTTAAATAAAAGTAAAATAAAAATAAAATAAAATCACGACGTTTCGAGGCAAACAAGCTTCCGTCTTCAGGTGGAACCGTCACAGCACGATTGCTGTTTCAACTCTTGATTGCTGTTTCAACTCTTGCTTGAAACAGCATCGTGCTGTGACGGTTCCACCTGAAGACGGAAGCTTGTGTTGCCTCCGAAACGTCGTGATTTTTATTTTATTTTTATTTTATTTTTATTTTACTTTTATCAATTTAAAATTTTTTTACCTACGTGACTTTACCGAAAAAACCTAAGAGTATGAATCCTTGCAGTCACGAAAGCTTCAAATCTAGAATGGCTGGCTGCTGGCTGGCATCCTCAGCACCCCAAACGATGACTCCTTACGGCTGATTGCCATTGCCACCGCAACTCGCGACACCGAAGAGGTGGCCGGGAGAGGGACGGATACGAGACGGCCGGCCACAGCTCGTTTCACGTCGCTCTGACTTTGAACAAAATTGCTCTCCCTGTTAATGTCGTTCTGGCGCCAGAACGTTTCTTAAACCCTTATAAGACCTATAACAACAACAGCACAATATATATTATCTCGGAATTGTATTATTACTACGTGAAAAGAGTACAGCAGGATCGTGAGATGATCCAGAACAAGACAGCTGGCTCTTATTTTTGGTTGCAGGGGAGTGGGCCTTCTCTCCTCGTGTTATATTATATTAAATCGCAATGCTGCGTTAAACCCTCGGAGATCAAGATTAGACTCGTGTACGGTGATATACCGGTGCATTCCCGAAATTGCTATGTTAAATCCGCGTCCAAATGATGATGCCACTTTGTTGAGCTATCATTTGTGGCCAGGTCGATTCTGAAAAAGAAACACATTCTGTCTGCTGGATGGGGATAGATTCGTTTCATTTTNTACGTGTTTGGGTCATTTGTTTACCTTTCTTGTATTTTGGACTCCTATCGTGTTGCTGTACTGTTTGTTGTTGTAACGTTTTACCCGCCCCAACTGGACATCTGTGAAAAAGTGCTTTATAACTCATCGGATTCGTCCAGTATAAATATTCTGATTCGTAATTATAACCAGCTAACCAGTGAGGTCATTGGCAGGTGATTATGACGGTAGTGTTGAGAAACTGTATGATGACTTTTAATAAAGGCGACTGCTGACAATGATGACGAAGATTCAAATCCTAGACCATATATTAATAGAGTAGATTTGAAGTTTCGTGACTGCAAGGATTACTCTTGGTTCTTCCGGTAAAGTCACGTGTAAAAAAAAAAGTTATTTTCTTTATCTACGTGACTTTTAGCGAAAGAACCAAGAGTATT
This sequence comes from Lethenteron camtschaticum, assembly GCA_018977245.1. Taxonomy (NCBI): domain Eukaryota; kingdom Metazoa; phylum Chordata; class Hyperoartia; order Petromyzontiformes; family Petromyzontidae; genus Lethenteron; species Lethenteron camtschaticum. The sequence goes on along the minus strand of MU249610.1, from coordinate 6,278,604 downwards.
AACAGTGTTTCGATTTAAAGCTTTCGTGACTGCAGGGATTCATCTTCTTGGTTCTTTCGGTAAAGTCACGTAGAATGGAAATAATAAAATAATAAAAATAAAACAGAATTATTTTATTAAGTCACGTAGAATGGAAATAATAAAAATACAACATTATTATTTTATTAAGTCGCGTAGAATGGAAATAATAAAATAATAAAAATACAACATAATAAATAATTATGTTGACTTTACCGAAAGAACCAAGAAGATATTAACAGTGTGTTCCCGCCTTTAAACATCTGGCTGTGCATCCAGCAGCATTGGTTCAAGCAGAGCCTGACTCTGCTGATGATACACTGAATGTCAAAACCGGTACAGAGTTGCCTTTGCTTGCGTTGAATCGATGCCACTGAATATATGCACTGTCAGAAGGAAGGCCGGTCGTGAGGCTGATGGGACGTGTCAAAAAAAATCTGTTTTTTTTACTTGGAGGATCAGATATGGGAAGGAGGCATGATGCCCGCTTATTTATTGTTGCAATTGACAGTCGTGACGATGATCACGATGCTTGCGTCTGCTGGTGATGATGATGACGATGGTGATGAGACATATCATCGTCATCATCACCAGCATGATGCAAGCATCATGATATAGAATTTTTGTTTTACACATCCTGTTACTGATGGTGATCGTGACCGTGGTGGTGATGATGGCGGTGACGATCATGTTGACGACGATGATGACGATTACGATTGTGTTCTGATGGTGACGGTGACAATGGAGGTGGTGATGGTGGCAGTGATTGTTTCGACGGTGGCGGTGATGATCGTGGCGACGGTGGCGATGATGGTGTGTGATGGGTGGTGATGGCGGTGATGGTGTGTGATGGGTGGTGATGAAGGCAGCTGCGGCAGTGACGGCGCTGATGTTGACGAACAATCGACATCGCTGTTCCAAGCCGCCCGATTCTCCAGCGCGTCCGTCCCTCGCTCCCAAGTGGGGCGGACGTGCCTCGTCTATGAATAGCGCTCCGCTCGCCGCGTCATTGAAGCACCCCACTTTCATCCTCCTCGCCTCGCTCCCTCGCTCCCTCGCCCGCCGGCTCGCCCTTTCCTTCATGATGATTCGAACACACATCATCGCCACCACCATCACAGAGGTAGGCGCAATGGACGAGCCTTCCAGATCGGTCCACGATTTTGAGGTATTGCCTTTTTGTTTTGGGGGGGGGGCACGCTTTCTTTGCCAAACCTTGACTCGGTGGTGCGGGGGGGGTGAGAATGTGTGGGAGGGGGCGGAGGGATGTGGTGTGTGTGGTGAGGGGGCAGGCAGGGATGTGGGGGACGCTTGCGCTGAATGTTCATGGGGCAGCTCTCGTCATGCAGCAGCGCCGGGGAAACCCGGCAACGCTCCTTGCTGATGAGACTCGCGAGACCTCTGAACTGGTCGACGCGGGTGATGGTGGTGGGGGGGGGGCTTGCATCGTCTACTGCGAACGACCGGTGTCCATACGGCCCTCCGGTAATTGTCCCCGTGGAGGATATGGAAATGGATAAATGATTAAGCGCGCACCGCGCTCCTCCAGGGAGCGCATTGCTGCGGCAGCGAAGATTTCGAGTAAAAAGCTCTCGGAGGACCGCCTTGAGTTCGAGATGCAGCAGAGGTCTGGTGGGCAAGGGTCGGCCTTGATGGTGAGCTGCCCGGGCGACACGGACCCTCCTCCGTCTACGATACGGGGATTGCAAGATCTTTTGGGGTCCATTTCAAAAAATTTTAGGGTGGCGACACAGCCGAAATATCTTGCCTGTTTGTAGATTTTGAAGATTGCGTTGCTGTTGTTGTTGCTGCTGCTGCCGCCGCTGCTGTTTTCTATTGTACCGGGTGTTGCCGTGCTTAAATTGCTCGTATGGTTGCAATGCGCGTAAGTTCAATCACAGGCCGGGGTCAAGATCACCGTTGTCGCTTGCCATCGGTATCGTCATCTCCCACACGGCCATTACCATCGCCGCCACCACCACCATTTTATCAGCATCGTCGTCATTGTCATCCCTCTGGGGTTGATCATTGTCATCCCTCTGGGGTTGATCATTGTCATCCCTCTGGGGTTGATCATTGTCACCCTCTGGGTTGATCATTGTCATCCCTCTGGGGTTGATCATTGTCATCCCTCTGGGGTTGATCATTGTCACCCTCTGGAGTTGATCATTGTCATCCCTCTGGGTTGATCATTGTCATCCCTCTGGGGTTGATCATTGTCACCCCTCTGGGGTTGATCATTGTCATCCCTCTGGGGTTGATCATTGTCATCCCTCTGGGTTGATCATTGTCACCCTCTGGAGTTGATCATTGTCATCCCTCTGGCGTTGATCATTGTCATCCCTCTGGGTTGATCATTGTCATCCCTCTGGGGTTGATCAAACAAATGCCGCTCTGAGTGAGCGAACAGTCGTTGCTGTCCGATGTCTGATAAAACCAATACCCCCGCCAGAGGAATGTCGAATTTCCAGCACCGCGTTGTTTACCCACACTCCTGTGAGCGGGGAGGTGCTGAGATCATTTGCAGAGCGTTTGCGGTGTGTGCAGTGTGTGTATGTGCGGTGTGTGTGTGCAGTGTGGGTGTGTGTGCTGTGTGGATGTGTGTGGTGAGGGTGTGTGTGTGTGCGGTGTGTGCGGTGAGGGTGTGTGTGTGCGGTATGTAGGTGTGAGGGTGTGTGTGCTGTGTGTGGGGTGTGTGCGGTGTGTGTGTGTGCAGTGTGTGCGGTGTGTGGGTGTGAGGTGTGTGTGCTGTGTGTGTGTTGAGGGTGTGTGTGTGCAGCGTGTGGGTGTGTGTATGCGGCGTGTGGGTGTGTGTGCGTGTGCGGTCAGGGTGTGTGTGTGCGGTGAGCGTGTGCCGCGTGTGGGTGTGTGCGGTGAGCGTGTGTAAGTGGGGTGTCGACATGTAAGTGGAGCGTGTGTGTGCAGCCTGTGTGTGCATTGAGCGTGTGTGTATGCTGTGTGTGAGTGTGTGTGTGCAGTGTGCTGTGAGCGCGTGTGTGTATGCGGTCAGGGTGTGTAAGTGGGGTGTTGACATGTAAGTGGAGCGTGTGTGTGTGCAGTGTGTGTGTGCGGTGAGCGTGTGTGTGTGCAGTGTGTGTGTGCGGTGAGCGTGTGTGTGTGTGCAGTGTGTGTGTGTGCGGTGAGCGTGTGTACGTGGGATGTGGGCGTGTAAGTGGAGTGTGTGTGTGTGCGGTCAGCGTGTGCGTGCGTGCAGTGTGTGTGTGCGGTGAGCGTGTGTGTGTGTGCAGTGTGTGTGCAGTGTGTGTGTGTGCAGTGTGTGTGTGCAGTGTGTGTGCGGTGAGCGTGTGTGTGTGCAATGTGTGTGTGTGCAGTGTGTGTATGTGTGTGTGCGGTGTGTGTGTGTGCAGTGTGTGTGCGTGCATTGTGTGTGCGTGCAGTGCGTGTGCGTGCAGTGCGTGTGTGTGCAGTGCGTGTGTGTGCAGTGCGTGTGTGTGCGGTGTGTGTGTGCAGTGGGCGTGTGTGCAGTGTGTGTGTGTGCGGTGAGTGCGTATTATCCCGATGCGCGTGGCGACCGTGGCCGTGGGTTGCGAGCCCTCATCCCTCTTCATCCTCCCGTCTTCTCGGAGCGAACGTGAGCGGCTTGAAAGGCGCCACTCACAGTGCCGCGCGATTCATCCCAACAGTTACCGGGGCAGCCTACGCGCCCTCAACACCGCCGGCTTGCTGTTTGAACCCCGGGCAATACCAGGAGCGATGACCTCCTGGACGCAGCAGCCTCTCTCTCTCTGGTCGAGCGTGCCAATCGGTTAAATGATTTTTATTTTTAAATCCTTTATATTAAGTTCACTTGCTTGCGCGCTTACGACCGTGCACATCTTTCGGTCGTTTTTAACCCACTTCCCGTGATCCAATCGAGCTGACATTTTGCACACAGACTCGTTGTGCGTGACAATTAATTTTCGTGAAATTTTTTTCCAAATTTTTACACTTTTTAGGAAAAAAAATTATATTTAATTACCAATTGCTTAATGGTGGCAGGCAATCATCTGACCCATAGGTGGCATCCATCTCAAGCCACGCATATAAAGGATTTATAGTGAAAAACTTTGTTTTTACGGGTTAATTTTTTCTTGCCGGAATCTGGAGATAAAACCATGACCCCCGGTGTCGTTTTCCTCTTCCCGTCTACCCGCCCCCCCAGCGAAGCGATTGGCCGGTCCTCCTCCCATCGCTGGAGCCACCCCGGTGTATGCGACGAGAAATTATCGTCGTGGTCGTAACGTGATGACGGTTACAGGTCGGCCCTTTCCGTGGGTATCCAACAACAGCGCGATAACCTGCAATAAGCACTCGGCCTTCGTAAGTAACGCAGTCACCGTCAGCGGTTCCCCGAAGAAGCGCATTCTGATCCAGTCCTGGAAATTCCTCATCGCTGTGGTGGAAGCCAGGCTTGGCCATTGGAGGACAACCACTGTTTGATTTATCAAAGCCAATAGCATAGAGCTTCGAACGGCTTATATTGATGGTGGTGTTACATTGAGTGTGTGTTCAGCCAAATGAGGAACGGAGTGGTGAATCGCTGCGACGATGCCTCCTCCTTCGCCTTTGTTGAGCGGACATTGAGCCATCATACTGGTAGGAACCACCTGGTTCCACCAGCCCACAGGGGATTATTGTGTCTGTCCCGCCGTTGTGCAGGGAGGGGCTGGGTGGGGAGGGAGGGGCTGGGTGGGAGGGGCTGGGTGGGAGGGACTGGGTGGGGAGGGGCTGGGTGGGGAGTGGGAGGGGTGGGGCTGGGTGGGGAGGGGCTGCTCACCCCGTGGTGCCCTTATAAAACTCAACGTTTAACCTACTCACGCCGGCTTGTGCCCGCCCTCACAGTCGGGCATATTTGCAAAATACACCACGCCGCCGTTGACCCTGGCCATTGACCGAGCAACCCAACGTTCCTACCAGCTCCCTCCGCAGGAATGTGTTAGGTTCCTTGGTTTGTTCTGGGTGATTGTACTGGTGTGTGTGGGTGTTGAGGTGTGTAGAGGAGCGACGCTCACAACAACGAGCGGAGCGCCGGGTGGCTAAAAAAGCAGCGAGTTGGCACGTTAGGGGCACAGGTGGTGCGTCGGCCAGTCATCTCGGTCAGTCAACCCATGGCACCTGGGTCTGTCCCGTGACCTCCTGCCAGCGGGCGTTCGACATTTTCCCGGGACTTAAAGTGCACCTAGCCTGGCACAAGCGCCGTGGTGACATCACCGCCACTTAATGGCAAATGGCGGTTCTTGTTGTTGTAGTGCACTACGAACCCGGGTTCATTTCCCGCTCACGGTCAACACCAGTGACGATTATTTGAACCAGTCCTGGTCTCCCTTAGATCGACTCGGCCTCAAATGAATACCTGGTACAGTGTGCAAACATCGCCACTGGGGAGACAAAGGCGGTCAGGCGCGGTGCTGGCCACCCACCCCTCGTGTGTCGTTCCGGCCTTCATAGGTGCTCGCTAACAGCACAGAGCCAGGCGAAGGTACCTTCAGATTTCTTGGGGTACAGCATCGGTCCTGCCGTGGTCAGACACTTGGCTTACACTTGGAAGGTCGCGAGGTCACATTACCCGGTCAGGGTCAAGCTCGACAATCATCATCATCGCCATCGTCTCCGCTCTCTCGTCGTCGACAAAGCGGGCCCCGCTTCGTCGGAGGTTAACGGTGGGTGTCCTGTATGGACTCGCTCCCTCGCCATGGGAATGTGGAATTTCCACTGCTGGCTCAGGTTGACCGAGTTGCGTGCCGCGGAACCTGCGTGGCGGTCACGCGGCCTCACCGCTGCTACCCGGGTCACTGTGCAATGTGGAGGGGGCCATCGGCCGATCGAGCAGCCGAGGGAGGGAGGTGGATGTCTGTGTGTGTCTTGTGGTTAGGCGGAGGCATCGGGTGCTCGCTAATGGCGCCCGCAGCCCAGCAGGCTCCTGTTTGCCAAGGGGGTGTTTGCCCGGGCCTCTTGCGTGTGTGGCTTGTTGGGTGGCACAGTCAGGGGCACAGGTGGTGGTGCATCGGCCGGTCATCTCAGTCAGTCGACCCGTGGCACCTGCTGGGTCTGCCCCGTGACCTCCTGCCAGCGGCGTTCGACACTTCACGTGGCCTCAAGGTGCACATGGCCTGGCACAAGCGTCGTGGTGACGTCACGGCCACTTAGTGGCGAATGGCGGTTGTTGTTGTAGGGTCGTGATTAGACTCGTGACGTGGGAGCTGTTGCAATGTTCGCCGAGGCGAAATTTCTGTTGTATTCGTGTCAATCGACACTCAGGAACGCCCTTACAAGTAGATGTCCCATCTCATTGTGGGTGTGGGGGGTGGGTGTGGGGGGGGTGAGGGTGGGGGGGTGAGGGTGGGGGTGAGTGGGGGTGAGTGGGGGGGGTGAGGGTGGGGGTGAGTGGGGGTGAGTTGCAGGTGGAATATTCGCATGGAGCCGTGCGATGGCTCTGCTCCGAGTCACGTGACTCGGCCGCTGCCGTCGCCGTGGCGACCGCACACGAGATTAGCGTCGCCACGGCAACGGGAGGTTTGCGTTGAGAGGCGCAAGCGGGGCTGGGGGGGATGAGAGAGTGGGAGAGGTTGAGGTGGGGGGGGTGAGATGGGTGGGGGGGGGTGAGATGGGTGGGGGGGGGTGAGATGGGTGGGGGGTTGAGATGGGTGGGGGGGGGTGAGATGGGTGGGGAGTGTTGAGATGGGTGGGGGGGGTGAGATGGGTGGGGGGGTTGAGATGGGTGGGGGGGGGGTGAGATGGGTGGGGGGTTGAGATGGGTGGGGGGGGGNTGAGATGGGTGGGGGGTTGAGATGGGTGAGGGGGGGGTGAGATGGGTGGGGGGGTGAGATGGGTGGGGGGGTTGAGATGGTGGGGGGGGGGGTGAGATGGGTGGGGAGTGTTGAGATGGGTGGGGGTGAGATGGGTGGGGGGGTTGAGATGGGTGGGGGGGGGTGAGATGGTGGGGGGTTGAGATGGGTGGGGGGGGGNTGAGATGGGTGGGGGGGTTGAGATGGGTGGGGGGGGTGAGATGGGTGGGGGGTTGAGATGGGTGGGGGGGGGTGAGATGGGTGGGGGGTTGAGATGGGTGGGGGGGTGAGATGGGTGGGGGGTTGAGATGGGTGGGGGGGGTGAGATGGGTGGGGGGTTGAGATGGGTGGGGGGGTGAGATGGGTGGGGGGGTTGAGATGGGTGGGGGGGGGGTGAGATGGGTGGGGGGTGAGATCGGGTGGGGGGGTTGAGATGGGTGGGGGGGGGTGGGATGGGTGGGGGTTGAGATGGTGGGGGGGTTGAGATGGGTGGGGGGGGGGGTGAGATGGGTGGGGGGGTTGAGATGGGTGGGGGGGGGGGAGATGGGTGGGGGGTGAGATGGGTGGGGGGGGTTGAGATGGGTGAGGGGGGGGGTTGAGATGGGTGGGGGGGGTTGAGATGGGTGGGGGGGGTTGAGATGGGTGGGGGGGGGTGGATTGAGATTGGGTGGGGGGTTGAGATGGGTGGGGGGGGGTGAGATGGGTGGGAGGGTTGAGATGGGTGGGAGGGGGGGGGTGAGATGGGTGGGGGGGTTGAGATGGGTGGGGGGGGGGTGAGATGGGTGGGGGGGTTGAGATGGGTGGGGGGGGGTGAGATGGGTGGGGGGTTGAGATCGGTGGGGGGGTTGAGATGGGTGGGGGGGGGGTGGGATGGGTGGGGGGGGTTGAGATGAGTGGGGGGGTTGAGATGGGTGGTGGGGGGGGGGGGGGTGGATGGGTGGGGGGGGGTGAGATGGGTGGGGGGTTGAGATGAGTGGGGGGGTTGAGATGAGTGGGGGGGTTGAGATGGGTGGGGGGGTTGAGATGGGTGGGGGGGGTGAGATGGGTGGGGGGGGGGTTGAGATGGGTGGGGGGGTTGAGATGGGTGGGGGGGGGGTGAGATGGGTGGGGGGGTTGAGATGGGGGGGGGGTTGAGATGGGTGGGGGGGTTGAGATGAGTGGGGGGGGTTGAGATGGGTGGGGGGGGTGAGATGGGTGGGGGGGGGTGAGATGGGTGGGGGGTTGAGATGAGTGGGGGGGGTTGAGATGAGTGGGGGGGTTGAGATGGGTGGGGGGGNTTGAGATGGGTGGGGGGGGGGTGAGATGGGTGGGGGTTGAGATGAGTGGGGGGGTTGAGATGGGTGGGGGGGTTGAGATGAGTGGGGGGGGTTGAGATGGGTGGGGGGGGGTGAGATGGGTGCGGGGGGTTGAGATGAGTGGGGGGGTTGAGATGGGGGGGGGGTGAGATGGGTGGGGGGGGGTGAGATGGGTGGGGGGTTGAGATGGGTGGGGGGGGGGGTGAGATGGGTGGGGGGTTGAGATGGGTGGGGGGGGGTTGAGATGGGTGGGGGGTTGAGATGGGTGGGGGGGGTTGAGATCGGTGGGGGTTAGATGGGTGGGGGGGGTGAGATGGGTGGGGGGGTGAGATGGGTGGGGGGGGTTGAGATGGGTGGGGGGGGTGAGATGGGTGGGGGTGGGGTTGAGGTGGGGGGGGTTGAGATGGGTGGGGGGGTTGAGATGGGTGGGGGGTTGAGATGGGTGGGGGGAGTTGAGGTGGGGGGAGAGCGGGATGAGAGAAAGGCGGGTGTGAGAGGGGTTTGAGGTTGGAACGGAGAGCGGTGTATCTATCGAGTGTGCTGGGNATATGAAGAGAGGGACATTGGTGGGGAGGTGGGGGTTGGTGGGGGTGGGGAATTTAATTGCTTGCACCAGGACCCCAACCAAGCAGGCTGCAACACTTCGTGGAGAGGAGCGAGTTCGGGGAGAGGAAGTGAGAGATCCACTGCAGGAGAGGAGAGAGAAATCGAGAGTAATCATTGCAGAGATCGGGGTTTAGCCAGGCTGGATTGTGTGCGGAGCTCACAGATCCTTGAAAGATCTGGAGCACACGGTCCCATGGGTCAGCTACTCCGAGCGAGGAGGCTGCGTTGGCTGTGTCACGTAGCCCGCATGCCCAGCCACCGCATGCCCAAGGGGCTTTTGTTTGGGGCTAAACGGGCGCGGCACGGGCTAGAGAAGAGACGTTGGCACAAGAGGATGTGGAGCTGAGGCCGAATTGGTACCAGCGGTGTGAAGATTGGCCTCTGTGGAGGAGGCTAATGAAAATGCTACGGCCAGTTGGAGCAGTCGCCCTCCAACAACATTGGAGGGCAGAGGATCGACGCTCGCGACAACGAACGGAGCGCCCGGCGGCTAAAATGCAGTGACCTAGCACGGTGCGGGAGCACAGGGTGCATCTGCCAGTCATCTCAATCAACCCACAGCACACCGGGTGTGCTGAAGTAGTAACTCATTGCGACGTGTTTTTTTCTGTGTCGGGCGGTGGCGGGTTTAACGACACACATTTATATTTACTCGACCGAACTCGAGAGAAAAAAACATTTATTACGAATAACATTGGTCGCGAAAGCGTGCTACTACTACGACCGATTTGAGACGTAGACCTCTGCCGCCGAACCAGAGGTGGCCATGAGCGCACTGTCCAGAACTCCTCCACACAACCACCCCATGATCGCTTGAGAGAGTGGGAGATGGGTGGAGTGTTTAATGACACGAACCCAGGCGCACAAAGCCCCCCCATAGCTTAAACACACATGCGCACAAACGTCCCCCCTCTTTATATACGTACGTATGTTGAACTTCTTTCGCACCGTACATTGCTAACCATGCTAAGTCGGAGGTGCGGGGGGGGGGTACCCATGTTGGGCAAGCGCTGCTGTGTGCTAGTGCAGGCGAGCACGTGGCCTGGCACAGCGCCAGGCCTGCGTCGTCAGCCCCCCAGTGCGGCTTGTTTGCACCTCGGTCGACACAGGGGATCTCCGCGTCTGCTGAGCCGCTAGGCCACCTGTGGCTACGAGTAAACAAAAGCACGCGTTGTTGTTGTTGTTGTTGTTCTTGTTGTTGTTTTTTTCCCTGTTGCTCCAGGACGGTGCCGTGAGCGGCGGGGAGGACAAGGAGCCGCGTCGTTGCCCAGCCCGCCCGCCCGCCTCGTGCGTTTGAACGACGCGTCCAAAGACAGCGCCGATCCTAACGCCACCGACCGCCGCGCGTGCTGGGGAAAAACACAACTGCCCCACGGGAACGACGACCGTCATGCGGCGGGGCGGACGCCTGAGCCCAGCGAGGAGCGGTTCCCTCGGCCCGTCGCTCGCGATTCTCGTCGGCCGTCCGGCTCGCCCGGCGAGGCCAGCGGGCACCGCCTGAGGAAAGGGGAGAAAGACGCGGCAACGGATTGAGTTCCGGCGGGGCCCTTCCTTCCTGGCGACGGGCGATATTGGCCGAAACAACTTTAGTTTCTCACCGTCTTAATTTGAGTTCAGCGAAGGTCGCGCCGACGCTGACGAGCGAATCGAGGACGAGCAGCGGCCACCCCCCCAAGGGGACACGGGCATCGTCGGCAAGGGCAAGGTTCGGCATCAGAGGAGGCGGCGATTTGGTGTGGACAGCGACGTCGTCCGTGCTTGCCTGGGACTCGGTATTGGTCCTGCATTCGGACGCTCGTCCGCTTGCTCATTATTTGGTGAAGCGGGGGAGGGAATGAGGGCGGAGTGACTCGTCCCAGTGGGCTGCGAGTGGCATTGGTGGCGGCCGTGGTTCGTGCGTAAATTGATTAATTTTCTGACGCGTGTGCGAAAAGCCGTCGTTAACATCTGAAGAGCGTGTGATTTATTTTAGCTCATAATTGGATCAGAGCTGGATATTCGGGAAAAGTGTGAATGTTAAACTTGAGAGGGTTTTTTTTTTCTTCAAATCACCGTATATGAAAACGACAAAATAGCATTTCCACAAATTCACACCGATTTCATTTCAAGCGTGAAGCGATAACGTGAGAGACAAATTGGCGTGCGCCGCATCGAATTATTAGAAGAGAAAAAACTCGAAGAAAAGTAAAATCTACAAACATAAGGTGCAGGCTCGGTGGAGAGAGATTAGAGACTTCGACCGCGTAGGACGTCGACACTTTGGAGAGACCCCTGCGACCTAGGCCCTCCTCAGGCCCACCACATGCCTAGGCCTCGCGCGGAAACTCTCCTCGACGCGGGCACCGGGCAACGCGAGCGACGAGCGCCATGGGCACCGCCACCTACGAGGAGATCTGCGGCGCCTTCTCCCCCAACGTCACGTCGGACGAGGCGCGGGCCGCGGCGGCCCCCGGCGCGGCCCTGCGCGTGACGCTGGCGTCGCTGCTCGCCCTCACCACCGCGCTGGGCTTCGGCGGCAACCTGGTCGTGTGCCTCGTCGTCTACCGGCGGCCCGCCATGCGCTCCGCCATCAACCTGCTGCTCGCCACCCTCGCCTTCTCCGACATGGCGCTGGCGGCGTCGTGCGCGGCGCCCGATGCCGTGTCGGTGGCGGCGGGCGCGTGGCCGTTCGGCGAGGCGGCGTGCCGCGTCTCCACGGCGCTCTTCTGGCTGCTCGCGGCCGAGGGCGTCGCCGTGCTGCTCGTCATCAGCGCCGACCGCTTCCTCATCATCGTGCGCCGCCGCGACACGCTCACGCCGCGCCGCGCCAAGGCCGTCATCGCCGCCTCGTGGGCCGCCTCCCTCGCCGTCTCGCTGCCCGCCGCCGTCGGGTGGCCCACGGTGGAGTCGCCCCCCGCGCGCCGCGCTGCGTCCTCTCCTACCCCCGCGCCGCCGGCGGCGGGGCGGCGCGGCGGCGNCGGCGGCGGGGGGCGGCGCGGCGGCCGGCGGCGCCGGCGGCGCCGTGGGGGGGCGGCGGAGCGGCGGGGGCAGCCGGGCGTACGCGGCGGCGGCCACGACGGCGGTGTTCTTCGCGCCGTTCGCCGCCATGCTGTACGCGTACCTGCGCATCCTGAACGCGGTGCGGCGCAACGCGGCCCGCGTCCACAACCACCCGGCGGGCCTGTGCCCGTCGCGGGCGGGCAAGCCGGGCCTCGCGGGCCTGCAGACGCTGTCGCGCCTCAACGCCGACGTGAGCTTCAAGACGCGCGCCTTCGCCACCGTGCTCACGCTGTTCGGCGTGTGCGCCGCCTGCTTCGCGCCGTGCGCGGCCCACGTGCTGCTGTCCGCGTGCAGCCGCGCGTTCTACTGCGGGGCCTCCTTCTACGCGGCCAGCGCCTGGGTGCTGTGGCTCGCCTACCTCAAGGCGGCCCTCAACCCCGTCGTCTACTACTGGCGCATCGGCAAGTTCCGGCGGGCGTGCGGCGAGCTGGCGCCGCAGCTGTTCCGCTCGCTGCCCGCGTCCGTGTTCCCGGGCCGGGCTCGCGGGCGCGTGCGGCCCAGCGCCGTGTACGTGTGTGGGGAGAGCCAGTCGGCGCTCTGAGAGAGCGGGGGAGAGCGAGCGAGCGGGGGGGGTGAGAACGGGCAGATCCAGTCGGCTCTCTTGAGAGAGTGGGAAGGGTGAGGGGGTTGGGGAGACATCGGACAGAGAGCAGGGAGAGAGAGAGTGGGGTTGAGTAGGGGAGAGAGCGAGGAGAGTGAGGAGAGAGTCGGGAGAGTGGGGAGAGCGGGAGAGTGGGGAGAGTGGGGGAGAGAGCGGGGAGAGTGGGGAGAGAGTGGGGTTGAGTAGGGAGAGAGCGGGAGAGTGGAGAGGAGGAGAGTNGAGAGAGGAGAGANTGGAGAGTGGGAGAGCGTGGGAGAGTGGGGAGAGTGGGGAGAGTGGGGAGAGTCGCACGTTACTCGGGATGAGTAAATGAGATGGTTTTTAATCAAATGCGATAAAGTGCTGCTATAGCAATCAAATGTAAGAGCTTTGTTGAAAGTGATCAGTGATTCTACAATCATCAAGAGGTCTGTTAAGAGATCTACATGTATTGAAATTCAATTTTGGAGATGACTGGGATAGATCTGTTAAACGGGGCGAGCTGTATTTAAGTGAATCTATAATGTGAGACAAAAAAATGTATCTTAGAAGAGGATAGAGATTAAGCAGATCTCTAGTTTCATGGAACTTAGGAGATGTATTCGGGAAGATGTGCACAAAATATTTACAGAGATCTTTGAAGGAAGCTTGAATTAATTTTCTAAAGAACAGACGTGTTTGTAAAAGATGACTTTTGAAAGACTTTCTGAGCAATATCCGATCGCTCGCGGTGATGTGAACCTTCATCGAGAGATTACCGCCCGTATTTAAATCAGACTCGAGAATACACAGCAGAGGCTTTTGAAAGTGAGCGATACTCGGAACAGCTCGCTTGAAGCACTGCGTCGTATTTGAGAGACAGGGACCCTAGGCCACTGTCGTGGAGGTTATTGGAGATCGTTTGTCGTTTTAAATCCCGTAGTGTGTCTATGGGAGGAGTGGTGGTGGCGGCGCGGCAGTTTAGAGCACCGGGCCACGGACCCGGTGACCCAAGTTTGATTCCAGACCACAGCTAAAATCAGTGGTGAGTGATGTCGGGCCTGGCACTGGTTGTAGAGGTTATTGGAGATCCATGCTTTTTGGGTTTTTCGGTAAAGTCACGTAGGTTAAAAAGGAAAACAAATAAATGTTGCTGTGACGGTTCCACCTGAAGACGGAGGCTTGTGTTGCCTCCGAAACGTCGTGATTTAATTTAGTTGTTTTCCTTTTTCAGCTACGTGCCTTTACCGAAAAAACAAAGAGTATGGATCATGCAGTACGAAAGCTTCAAATCTAGAATTATTGGGGATCGTCCGTCATTTGAAATCCCGTAGTGTGTCTATGGGAGGAGTGGTAGTTCGTGGTGGTTTAGCGCGCAAGCCACGACCCAGTGACCCGAGTTCGATTCCAGACCACAGCTATCATCAGTGGTATCGGCCCTGGGAGTGGGGCCCCTCCTCCACTGCCCTCCACCCCCCCGTTTTATCAAGCCGCATGACAAATGTAATGAAGTACGGTCAGACAACCCCCACGACTGACACAGTGTGCGGAAGCCACACTCTGTCAGCCGTCCAAACCAGTGGATTGGCTGTGAATTGTTATCAGCATCACGACGAGTGATTTGTTTTCAGTATCGCGCTGTACATCGCATCCCCTGTGGGCGCAGGATCACCTGACCAGCGTTGGTCTACTGCCAGCCGGTATGCGGCGATTGCTGCCGTGCATGATCCAATCGAGTGCTTTTACGGGCGATTTTACTTAACACCGTAAAACCAAAACCTCGCCCGGCGCCGGTTTTCCCATTTACGCATTTGACCGCATTTCGCTCCAAATTGTGATTGAAGTGAGGTGCAGACTTGGCCGTACGCATCGCAAAGAGGTTCTTGCGTAAGCCACCGGAGCCATGCACTATAAATCTAGATTTTTTAAAACTATTTCGTTGACAAATGCTCTTTGTGTTTAGTTTGTTGTCGTTGACTCCTGCGCCTCCGATTAGCACGGTACGGAGCGAAAGAAGTTCAACGGACATACGTGGGTACTCTTCACTGCACTGCTGCGATGATGATGCTGCTGCTGCTGCTACTTCCTAGAGCGGTTCCCAGGTCCGCGCTGCTCCCAGCGTCCACCGAGGACAGGGGCTCAGCCACCGACGGCATGTTCGTATTGCACGCAACGTTCATTTTCATTCCGTGCATTGACCGCTCAAGTTATATTCGACAACTGGAGAAAAATGTCTGGGTTGATGTGGGGGCAGTAGTTCTCAACCGGGGGTACGCGTACCCCTCTGTTAAATATAACTTGCACGGTCAGCGTATGAAATGAGCACAGTAATGCGGTGTGCAGTCCGTACACGTCTATCCGTGTACAAGTTCAGTACACTGCGGGGAGAATATTGCACGGCTGAACCTCACCGCCTCCTCACCGGAGGCCGGAACGCGCGTGTCCCTGGGACCGGCGATGGACCGCGTGGGAGGCGGAGACGGCTCCGCGGGTGTTCTCCGCGCCAGCAGCAGCAGCAGCACCAGCAGCAGCGGCGTCGTCGTCGCGAGCAGCGCGTCACGACGCTCTACGGCAGGGAAGCTCGCCACGTGGGGGGCGGAGAACGGCGGACTGCACCTCCAGAAGTGTTGGCGAAATCCGCGACGGCCGAAAACCGCGAGCGGGAGAGAGGTTTTCTGTCCAGGGTAACCCCCCCCCCCCACCTCGGTTTGCGAGACGTTCGCTCGCGAAATTACAAACCCCCCCCGACCACCTTTTCGACGGATGAAATCGAATTTCGACTTCGAAACGAAATCTGACCGCGGCCACGCGCGACGTGAGATCGTCAAACGGGAAGGCACCCGGCAGTCTGCGGCGTCTCCCTGCGGTCTCCCTGCCGTGTCTCCCTGCGGAGCGCCCGGCTTCACGTCGCTTCGCCCAAGTCGTTCCGACACGCGGCGGGTGTTTTGGGTGACTTCCGTGAAAAGGTGAATTGTTGTTCTAGATTCATCATCGTTATTATTATTATTCGATCGTTTTCATGTTTGCTTTCTTGATTATCTGTACCGTGAAAAGTGACGTAGGTGTATCATTTTAGGTTATGAGTAGAGTTGGAATCGCTATGTGACACTCATCCCTGCACGTTTCGTATTAAATTGATGGGAAAAGCCGATCCGGTTTGACCAAGTTTCGTTTTTACCCAGAGTATTTTTTTTTGAAGATCGCATCCCTTTCGTAAACTGAGGGACACGGGTACATACACAGACAGATGCATGCATAGATACATATACAGAGACACCTGTACATACACAGATACATACATAGATAGATACATACACGGGCACCTGTACATACACAGATAGATACATACATACATAGATACATACACACGACACCTCTACTTACACACAGAGATACATAAATACATACATACACAGGGGCACCTGTACATACACATTTAGATGCATACATAGATACATACACAGACACCTGTACATACATACATATATACATACAGACAGACACCTCTACTTACACACAGAGATGCATACATACGTACATACATACACAGACACCTGTACATATACATCGAGATACATGCATACGTACATAGGTACATACACAGGGACACCTGTACATACACATTGAGATACGTACATAGATAAGCAGGGTGTTTTACAAAGATGGACCCGATTTGAAATCGCTATATCTCTGCAACCACGAACCGCCCATGAATGAAACTCTTACCACTTGAAAGGGCGGGGTATATAGAGGGCGGGGCATAGAGAGGGGGGCATAGAGAGGAGGGCATAGAGTTTAAAATGATCACCGCCAGATGCCTCTCCCAGCGCACAAACAGCCCCTAGCCTCAGTCATTCGCAAGACGGTGACCCTGCCAAACACACAAGGGCGCTTTGCGTTCTGCAGTTCAGCGAGACTGAATCCGTAATTGCGGTGCAGCGTGCGTTTCAACGGCGTTTTGGCATTGATCCGCCAATGTCAAAGAGCGTTCGTCGTTGGTAGCGACAATTTGAGGAAACGGGTGTTTATGGAAGGAGGGAAGAGCACGGGGCGACCACGCACCACAGAGTAAAACGTGAGAAGGGAGGCGTTTGGGACGAATTCAACTATCGTCCGTACAGCAGGTGGAGGGCACCGAGAGCATTTATAAAATGGTTGTTGAAACTTGATAACTCATTGAACCGTTTGTAACTTTGTGTGTAATTGTAACATGTCGCCATCGTGAAATATACTGCTTTGAAATTGGGTCCATCTTTTGAAACACCCTGTATTTGCACATAGAGATAAAGATAAAGATCCCCCATATAGCCTTAACAGACTGTAGGGGCAAGTGCTGTTAGTGAGCACCTATGAAGGCCGGAACGGTACACGAGGGGGTGGGTGGCCAGCACCACGCCCGACCGCCTTTGTCTCCCTAGTGGCATGTTTACACACCCCACAAGGTAACTGATTTGAGGCTGAGTCGACCTAGGGGAGGCCCGGGACCGGTTCAGATCATCGTCACTGGTGTTGGCCGTGAGCGGGAATCGAACCCGGGTCGCCGGGTTCATAGCGCAGCGCGCTAACCGCTACACCAGCGGTCGGTAACCTATGGCTCGCGAGCCATATATGGCTCTTCTGGTGACGGCATATGGCTCCCAGACAATTTTGAGTTGAAAAAAAAATAAAAAAATCAGTTTGGAACTGATTTTAAAATACTTGTGATATTGCTTAATAATACTGTGTCATTTTAAAGTAAACAGAAATTAGTTTGAAGATAATTCACGGGTCACGGGGCCTCAACGCCTGCATGAAGCTCAACCTCACCACGTACGAACCAGACTACAAGGCCATCAGCAAAACCATGCGCACCAGAAGTCGCATTAAAAGTAATACATATTGAATGTATTATACGTTAAAAATACTATATGGCTCTCAATGAATATATCTAGAAATATTTGGCTTTTATGGCTCTCCCAGTCAAAAAGGTTCCCGACCCCTGGGTTACACTATCGCTCCCCACATCGAGATACGTACATACATACGTACATAGACACATACACACACAGGACACGTGTACACAATGAGTGTAGGGAGTGAGCAGCATGTCTGTCCGAGGTGGCTGTGGATCTCGCCTGTGATGTCAGGCCCAACGCTCTGCGTCTCGTGGACCCGCCCTGCTGATGAGAGACGCGAAGTCGAAACCCGCGTGGTGGGTGGGAGGGGTGGTTGTTGCTTTAAACAAATGCTGCTTTCGGAAAACCCAGAGGCCGATAGACGTTGTTGATGATGTTGATGTTGTTGAAATGAACCCAAGGCGTTGTTTATTTGTGACTGACGCACACCTGTCTGCGATTTAGCTGCAGCTCGTCGAATGTCCCCCACAGTGCATACAACCCACTGCAACGACCCCATTGTGCAGCACAATCCATGTGTGTGTGTGTGTNCGGTAGTGTAGCGGTTAGCACGCTGCGCTATGAACCCGGCGACACGGGTTCGATTCCCGCTCACTGCCAACATCAGTGACAATTATCTGAACCGGTCCCGGGCCTCCCCTAGGTCGACTCAGCCTCAAATGAGTACCTGGTGCGGTGTGTAAACATNGCCACTAGGGAGACAAAGGCGGTCGGGCGTGGTGCTGGCCACCCACCCCTCGTGTACCGTTCCGGCCTTCATAGGTGCTCGCTAACAGCACTTGCCCCTACAGTCTGTTAAGGCTATACAGGGGATCTTTGTCTTTGTACATACGAATCTGCTCCGTTCCCCGTGTGTTCATTAATACATGTCAACTAAGATGACGAAAAAACTAACCTAATGACTCGTGTGTATTTTATAAACTCCGTCGTTCATTCAATTGCACGCACAATCGTCGCCGAGTAGAAACCACAGACCACCGGAGCGATCCACGATTGTTCGCATCTCCACTTGTGTTTTTAGCAATTGTGAGCGTTCATTATTACACGTGGGGCCGGAGCACCCGGAGGAAACCCTCATGCGGAGCAACGCTCTATTTCCAGAGGGAAGTCTACGTCCTGCGGGAATCATCATATGAAATGTGTCCTAGCGTTCCAACAACCCTCAGCCTCACATGCTGGACTGCACAAAACCCCACCAATNGCTCCTTAACCAGCCATCCATCAGGGCATCATTTAAATCTGCCNAGAGCNATTAGGTTTTATAACAATTCGCTGGCCAAAATTATCAACAAAATTAGNCCGTTATTATATTTGGTCAACATTAATGACTCGTAAAGACCGCTAGAGGCGAGTAACCGGCGCTGGGCCTCCCGTGTACTCGGCAATTACTGGTGAAACGGTGACCATCTGGGGGATGCAAAGGCCCGGCGTGGTCTGGCCGCGTCGTCCGTCTGCCTACCTCCATAGGCTGCTACTCGTCCCACATTCCGCGCTGCTAGGGGCCGTCCATAAATGACGTCACGCACCTGGGGGGGGGGGGGNTTCAGACATTTGTGACGATGTGTGACGAGGGGGGGGGGTTGAGAAAAGTGACGTCACGTCAAAATGCGCAACTTTAAATAAATATAGACAAGACGTTCTACTTAATTAAATAGACTTTTTAAGAAATGTTTTCTCCTACAACATCAGAGTGCAGCGCCACATTAAATACGCACTACAATGACAATAGTTTAAAGCGAATTGAAGCATGTTTTTTTTGGGGGGGGGGCAGAGCTTTGTGACGTCATATTTGAGGGGGGGGGTCTGACTTTTTGTGACGAGGGGGGGGGTCAAAATCGTCCAAAATCGCGTGACGTCATTTATGGACGGCCCCTAACCTCCCTCAACCCCGCAACCGTGGCTCCCGTTCGACTAAATAGGATATGCCGCTGCAGGCTAAGCCCTCTAAGTGGATTACACGGTCAGTCTCGCTACGGTCCAGATCTCAGGAGCGGTGGTGGATGTGTTGGGTGGAGGGGGCTCATTGATGAGACGACCCCCACTCATCTAATCCTATTTCCCATCCCTGCTCAAGCCACGTAACTCCACGAGGCAGTCAATAAGTCTCAAGTTGAAGGGTTTCGAAAACTCCCCGGCTGTAGTGTTGGCGACTGCGGTCATCCAGAACAGCGTGCAACGACGCAACGCCCCGATACACAGACACAAGGAAGGAGACATCCCAGCGACGACGACGACGACGACGATGATGATGAGACATTTACTCTGCTGCTGCTCCAGCCGACGCGGCTAACCTGGGCTTGACCACCACCTGGATTTGAAATTGTTGCCATGCGGAAGAAGAGGTTGTCTTCTTATTCTTAGGTTTTTTTCGGTAAAGTCACGTAGGTAAAACATTAAAATTAATGAAAGAAAAAGAAAATAAAATAGGCAACACAACGTTTCGGAGGAAAGATGTGATTAACCATGCAAAAAAGGTTTAACTACACTTATTTGGCCAATCTTATTTGACAGACAACTACTACAGGTTTACCATGTTTAGTGGTTGTCTCCTTGTCACAGGTTGAGTCACAAACCGTACCTCTCCATAACAAAGGCTCACCCTCTTAAGCCTCACCTTACCATATGAATAAAAAGTGTGCTGTACTTGGCCCTTCCCCCCTCTCCAACCATTATATAAACGGAGTGGTAGCTCTTGCAATCTCTCATTTACTTGATACAGCTGTCGTGCTGTGACGGTTCCACCTGAAGACGGAAGCTTGTGTTGCCTCCGAAACGTCGTGAGTTTTATTTTATTTTACTTTTATTAATTTTAATGTTTTACCTACGTGACTTTACCGAAAAAACCTACGAATATGAATCCTTGCAGTCACGAAAGCTTCAAATCTAGTTAAGGTTGTATTCTGTTAAATCCTGAGAAGTCGAGAGGATGAGACTACATGATGTGCATGCTGATGACATCCATCATCGTGGGACCTTCCTTGCCAGGACAAAATATGAGAATGAGAATGTCGCTGCTCACCCAGAGCCCTCCCATGTCCTGATCGGGCGTTGTCTTCGTGCTGTTCGCCTTTTGGCGTCGTCGGTCTAACACTGCTTGAGACAGGCTCTAAAGAAACCGTCTCTGTGTGGACCAATCAGTTTAAAGACATACATCATGTACGACAGAGCGTGTTTTGAAGCTTTCGTGACTGCAAGGATCCATACTCTTAGTTTTTTCGGTAAAGTCACGTAGGTAAAAAATGAAAATTAATAAAATAAAATAATAAAAATCACGATGTTTCGGAGGCAACACACTTCATGCAGCAAATCTGGATGTGACTGTCCCACCTGATGATGGAGACTTGTGTTGCCTCCGAAACGTCGTGATTTTTATTATTTTATTTTTATTAATTTTTATTTTTTACCTACGTGACTTTACCGAAAAAATAAGAGTACCAGAGCATGTTTTATGTTTGCATGTTCCACTATTGTGGTTAATGAGAATGATTCCTTGCAGAAGGTTTTTGTTTGGTGTTTCAGCATCTTAACACAGCTGTTTTTTAGTCAAAGAAATGGTAAAAACCTATTCTCATACATACATCATGTATGTTGATTAACCATAAATAACCCAAACAATTATAGATACCCATTGTAATTTATATGAATAAATTAACTCACCCCCCTCCCATCTCTCTCTGGTCTTCCCACCTAATTGGCTCATAAAATGACGACATCGCATTTATCCCCCGTCTCTATTTACGATCGAAACAGGATGAGGATTTCTCCACACCTCTGGCTGTCGCCTGATGATGCCGGTTGTGAGTACCGGTGAAACGTCGTAGTTGAATTATAAACGTTGTGGGTTTACTCTCCAACACACCGGTGTGCTGAACTAGTAATCAATTGCCATGTTCTGTTCACGTGACCAACCTTACTAATTGGCCGTGTCGGGTGGTGGCGGTTTTAACGACACATTTATATTCTTGGTTCTTTCGGTAAAGTCACGTAGAAGGGAAATAAAATAAAAATAAAACATAATAAAATAATTCTCACGACGTTTCGGCCACAACGCAAGCAGCCGTCCTCAGGTGAAGAACAGGTCTGTTGGGAAGACGCAATCTCACTCCAAAAACCTCTGATGGACATTAAAGATGTCGCATTTTTTACGAGCATGCCCCTGTGGTATTCGACCTGCTGCCAGTCGGGGGGGGGGGCTGGTGATTGCTGCCACGACTCTCACGAATTTGCCAAATTTGGATCCCCGACGGCGTCACGCGGTGGCCTCCTCTTGCGAAGATGTCACGGGATCTGTGACGTCCGCTGGCGTGAAGGCAGACGACGCTTCGCGTTCTTACGGTTAATGTTCGCACACGCTGCAGTATACAAACTAAAATCCATAACACAGGTTTTTTTGGGTTAGATCGCGTAAATGTGTAAATGTGTCGTTAAACCGCCACCACCCGACACAGCCAATTAGTAAGGTTTGTCGCGTAAACGAACGTGCCAATTCGTTATTAGAACAGCACTAACCGGTGTGTCGGAGAGTAAAGCCACAACATTTACAATCCGAGTACGACGTTTCGCCAGTTATTACAACTAGCATCATCAGGCGACAGCCAGATTTGTAGGGAAACTGCCGTTATGTTTACGAGATCCAACCCAAAAAGTTGAATCGTGGATATTGGTTGCGAAAGCCGACGTGTTAAAACAAACTAAACTATAAACATGTTTTTATTTTACCAGGTAAGGTCCACTGAGCCTGGTATACATGACGTCGTGGGCTCGATCCCGACCCTGATGCCCGTTGTGTACTTTGAGTTGGCAGGTTCTCTCTTTCTCTCCCACCGTTGGTCGCACAGATTTTTGTTTGTCTCTGGGTCCTCCGGTTTTCCCTCCACATTTAAAATCAACGCGCGCTTCGAGTTTTTTGCTGCTGTACATTTCCACGTTGACAGTGACAAGACACTTCGTTGAGCTGCTATCAGTTGCGGTGGCCAGGTCGCTTCTGAAAAAGAGCTAGGATAGCGAAGTGGGCCTTACCTGGTGAAAATAAAAAGTAAAAAAATTCACCCGTAAAAACAAAGTTTTTCACTATAAATCATTTATATGCGTGGCATCGGTTTTATTTATTATTCATTTCTGTTTTTCTTGAGTAAGAGTTTCATTTTTATCACATTGGTATTTTAAATTAAATATGAAAAAAAAATTCACAAAAATAAATTGTCACGCACAACGAGTCTGTGTGCTAAATGTCAGCTCCGTTGGATCACGGGAAGTGGGTTAAAAAACGACCGAAAGATTTGCACGGTTGTAAGCGCGCAAGCAAGCAAGCAAGTGAACTTAATATAAAGGATACAAAAAAAAGAAAATGATCTGCTCTTTGTGCGTGCGTTCGTCCTTCCCACCAAGCTTGGAGCGAACTCCTCGTCAAGATTGTTGCTCTGTTCCCACGACCTCGTGCATGCCGGGCGAGGTGGTCAATGGGTGCACCACGTTTCTGATTCCGTGTTGGCGCAACGACTCCTCCGGGTGGAGTGGAAGTCGCCGTTGAAGATCGGCGGCGCGAGCATCGACGGAGGCGATCACGCAGTGCTTTGGACGTCGGAGGGGTTGCATCTGGGGTGTGTCATTCTTCTCGACAGACCTGTTCTTCACCTGAGGACGGCTGCTTGCGTTGTGGCCGAAACGTCGTGAGAATTATTTTATTATAATTGGTTTTTTTACCCTTCTATCTGGCAACAAAACTGACACCTTTTTACAAGGAGTCATGTTTGCAGAGACCGCAATACCTGCAGTGCGCCTTTTGGCGTCATCTGGTCCAACCCATGTGAGACTAGGCTCTAAGGAAAGCTGTCTCGGTGTGGACCAATCAACCTCAAGGACAGTGCACCTTATCAGAGTTATGTTCTTTTGTTTGTATTATGACTGCAGGTATTGCGGTCTATGCAAACATGACTCCTTGCAAAAAGGTGTCAGTTTGTTGCCAGATATAAGGTAAAATACCAATTATCAAATTTTTACTGGCAAATGAGGTTCCCATAGTGTAAATTATTTTATTGTTTCGTTTTATTATTTTATTATTTCCCTTCTACGTGACTTTACCGAAAGAGCCAAGAAGAGGGTTGCATCTGTCAAGTCGTCGCACGTGCCACGCCGTGTACAACGACACTCTACATGTGTGCGCGAATAAATAAATACACACACACTCACACTCTCTCTCACTCTCTTCAAAAAAGCACCGGGTTCATCAACACCACGAAAACTGTAAATACCACATTTATTTTGTTATCACTTTAGCTTCTGTTGGTTCGTAACAATCAATGAATCGGTTCGCGATGTGCCACTGCAGCTCGGCGTGGTCTCTGGTTGTTAATATCCCTCCCCAACCACCCTCCTACTCCTATCCGCGCACTTCTCCCACGTCTCTCGCTGCCTTTGGCTCCGAGTCGTTGACGGATGTTGCAGCCCCAACAATATTGGCGGAAAGACGACAGAAACATTCTGGACTTTTAATTTCGCAGCAAAAAAATTAGGCGAAAACCCGCCGGGGGCGCCGCTGTGGCTTGGAGATGTTGACTACCTCGCCTGGTACACAGGAGGTCGTGGGTTCGATGCCATCCCTGACGCCTGCTGCTGCTGTATATTTGGAGTTTGCGTGTATCTCTCTCTCGCATCATCATCATCACGGTGGCTAGGAGATGTTGACTACCTCGCCTGGTGTGCAGGAGGTCGTGGTTCGATCCCGACCCGACGACGCCTGCTGTATATTTGGAGTTTGCGTGTCTCTCTCTCTCTCATTGTTAACTCCCTCGCCTGGTGTGCAGGAGGTCGTGAGTTCGATCCCGACCCTGACGCCTGCTGCTGTATATTTGGAGTTTGCGTGTCTCTCTCGCATCATCATCACGGTGGCTAGATGTTGACTGCCTCGCCTGGTGTGCAGAAGGTCGTGGGTTCGGTGCCGACCCTGACGCCTGCTGCTGCTGTAGATTTGGATTTGCGTGTCTCTCTCTCTCTCCGTGGTAGCGTGGATTTTCTCCGGGTGTTTTTTTTCCCCCCCATATTTAGAATCAACATCACGCGTTTTGAGTATTTGGCTGCGATTCATTTCCACGTGATGACGATGAGCCACTTCGTTGAGCTATCATTTGTGGCCAGGCTGCTTCTGAAAAAAGCTACATACCTGAT
Source organism: Lethenteron camtschaticum (assembly GCA_018977245.1). NCBI lineage: Eukaryota > Metazoa > Chordata > Hyperoartia > Petromyzontiformes > Petromyzontidae > Lethenteron > Lethenteron camtschaticum. The sequence continues at coordinate 6,254,243 of MU249610.1, read as the reverse complement.
ATGAAGAAATAATGTGTTTAGTTTTAGTTATTTCCCCACTGAACCAGGTGAACCGTGTAGGGGAATTGAGGACTCGGTGCCTGACTGGTGTTCACGCACGCACACTCACCCACTTATTATGATGATGCATCGCTTTCAAATGACCTGCGGCCTTCGTTAACGACGTCCGTCTCGACGTGTTCCCTCCACGTGCCTCGTGAAAACATTCTAATAAATCAACCCTAACACTTCGTTCGTGCTGTTGCTCCTATTAGCACGGTTGCCTGCGTACCGTGCGAAATAAGCCCAACATACGCACAGGTGGAAGTCAAGGTACGTGCGTCCTGGTGAAACGAAGTGGTCACGCGTCAACTCGCCCTTGCCATGCTAATGTGGAAGCGTCCACCTTTGGCTGTGGCTCCCCAACGGAGGTGAGCGCCAGGTAAGTTCTTCCTATCGTGACGCAATTGCGGCAAGGGACCTCAGGCGCGAGAATTTCTCGGCCAAATGAAAACTCGCGAGTGGACCCGTCGCGATGCGCGCCGGGATTTTTTTATTCGTGCCGAGATGTGGTCGCTGATTATTGTGTCGAACCTTACTGCTGCTGTTATGCCGGACAGTTGTGACCTTAGGGCAGGGGTCGGCGAGCGAAATGACAAGAAGAGCCAGTTATTTTGTATTTGGTATATTTAAAAAATCCTCTGTCAAAAGCCGCAATGCAAAGTGTGAATACGAGACGGAGGCACGAAGCAGACCTTAAAGAGCCGCAGTCTTCCTACCCTGCCCATGGTAAACTGGACTCCATGGCAAAACTGAACTCCCATGGTAAACTGGACTCACATGGTAAACTGGACTCTCATGGTAAAACTGCACTCCCATGGTAAACTGGACTCACATGGTAAACTGGACTCTCATGGCAAAACTGGACTCCATGGCAAAACTGGACTCCCATGGTGAACTGTACTCCCATGGTAAACTGGACTCCCATGGCAAAACTGGAATCTCATGGCAAAACTAGACTCCCATGGTAAACTGCACTCCCATGGTAAACTGGACTCCATGGCAAAACTGAACTCCCATGGTAAACTGAACTCCCATGGTAAACTGGACTCTCATGGTAAAACTGCACTCCCATGGTAAACTGGACTCGCATGGCAAAACTGGAATCCCATGGCAAAACTGGACTCCCATGGTAAACTGGACTCCCATGGTAAACTGGACTCGCATGGCAAAACTGGAATCCCATGGCAAAACTGGAATCCCATGGTAAACTAGACTCCCATGGTAAACTGGACTCCCATGGTAAACTGGACTCGCATGGCAAAACTGGAATCCCATGGCAAAACTGGAATCCCATGGCAAAACTGGAATCCCATGGCAAAACTGGAATCCCATGGCAAAACTAGACTCCCATGGTAAACTGCACTCCCATGGCAAAACTGGACTCTCATGGCAAAACTAGACTCCCATGGTAAACTGGACTCCATGGCAAAACTGTACTCCCATAGTAAACTGCACTCCCATGGCAAAACTAGACTCCCATGGTAAACTGCACTCCCATGGCAAAACTGGACTCTCATGGCAAAACTAGACTCCCATGGTAAACTGGACTCCCATGGCAAAACTGCACTCCCATGGTAAAACTGGATTTCCATGGCAAAAAATGGACTCCCATGGTAAACTGGACTCCAATGGTCAGGGTCAGCAACCAACGTAACAAGAAGATCCATTTTTTTCGTAATCGGTAACCTCCCCCCTCCCCCTCAATATTTCAAGAGCCGCAATGCAGCGTTTAAAGAGCCGCATGCGACTGCTGAGCAGAAAACGTTGCCGACCCTGGGCCGTAGACCCAAAGGGGCTGACTGAGAAACGGCTCAGGATGTTTTTAAATCCTTTATATTAAGTTCACTTGCTTGCTTGCTTGCGCGCTAACGACCGTGCAAATCTTTCGGTCGTTTTTAACCCACTTCCCGTGATCCAATCGAGCTGACATTTTGCACACAGACTCGTTGTGCGTGACAATTTCTTTTCGTGAAAAAAAATTTCTCCAAAATTTTACACTTTTTAGGAAAAAATTATTTTCATATTTAATTTAAAATACCAATGTGATCAAAATGAAACTCTTACTCAAGAAAAGCAGAAATTAATCATAAAATAAAACCGATACCACGCATATAAAGGATTTATAGTGAAAAACTTTGTTTTTACGGGTTAATTTTTATGTTTCATGCGCAGTGGGCGGTGTGGGTGCGGTGGGGTGGAAGGTGACCAGTTCCCCGCACATTACGATTTCGCAACGTGGTCGGAACACGAAAACGCAATGCGCCAACAGGCGTGCCACGCACCTCTCCGAGCAGAGGAGAGACGGCAAGAGAGGGAGGGGGCAGAGGAGGCAGAGGGAAATGTCACGGGGGAGGGAGGGGCTTGTTGGTGTGGCCCGCTTACGTGGACGGAAATAGCGCGGCGTTGTCGCTATTTCTGGCGAGAGATTTGACGGCGCCGTCAAATCGGAGGGAGGGTGGGGGGGTCTACTCGGAGCGTTAGCACGAGGGGTGGTGGATGGGTGGTGTTGGGGCAGGAAAAACAAGTGCAGCTCCTCTTTGGCGAGCTGTCAAATGTCAGGATGAGCTTAAGAGACGCGCGGGTCACGCTCCTGGATGGCGCGCGCGCATCTGCCCACATCGCGGTCCAGAACCATCGGTGGGAAATTCCACATTCCTCCGGCGGAGGACGATGTTTGCCCTTCCCGTAAGACGGCCGCTGTCTCCCAGCCGAGTGTCGCGATCGTTCCGCTGACCAGGAGAGGAGATTGCCCGAGTTGCCCCCCACCCCGACTGGGGTTTAAACTCCCAGCCTCGGGATTGAGAGATTCACACAAGAAGTGCAGTGCACTGCACGTGTACTGCACTCTACAGGATACACACAGTGCACGTGTACTGCACTATACAGGATGTACACAGAGTGCACTGCACGTGTGCTGCACTCTACAGGATACACACAGTGCACGTGTACTACACTATACAGATGTACACAGAGTGCACTGCACATGTACTGCACTCTACACTATACAGATGTACACAGAGTGCATTGCACGTGTGCTGCACTCTACACTCTACAGGATGTACACAGAGTGCACTGCACGTGTACTGCACTCTACAGGATACACACAGTGCACGTGTACTGCACTATACAGGATGTACACAGAGTGCACTGCACGTGTGCTGCACTCTACAGGATACACACAGTGCACGTGTACTGCACTATACAGGATGTACACAGAGTGCACTGCACGTGTGCTGCACTCTACAGGATACACACAGTGCACGTGTACTGCACTCTACAGGATACACACAGAGTGCACTGCACATGCATTGCACTCTGCACTCTACACTCTACACGCAGTGCACGTGTACTACACTATACAGGATGTACACAGAGTGCACTGCACGTGTACTGCACCTACAGGATACACACAGTGCACGTGTATACTATACAGGATGTACACAGGTGCACTGACGTGTGCTGCACTCACAGGATACACACAGTGCACGTGTACTGCACTATACAGGATGTAACAGAGTGCACTGCACGTGCTGCACTCTACAGGATACACCATGCACGTGTACTCATCTACAGTACACACATGCACGTGTACTACACTTACAGGATGTACACAGAGTGCATCACGTGTACTNCACTCTCACGCAGTGCACGTGTACTGCACTTCAAGATGTACACAGAGTGCACTGCACGTGTGCTGCACTCTACACTCTACACGCAGTGCACGTGTACTACACTATACAGGATGTACACAGAGTGCACTGCACGTGTACTGCACNCTACACTCACTNTACAGGGTGTACACAGAGTGCACTGCACGTGTACTGCACTCTACACTCTACACGCAGTGCACGTGTACTGCACACTACACTATACAAGATGTACACAGAGTGCACTGCACATGCACTGCACCTACACTCTACACGTAGTGCACGTGTACTGCCTATACAAGATGTACACAGAGTGCACTGCACGTGCANTGCACTCTACACCTACAAGATACACGTAGTGCACGTGTACTGCACTATACAGGATGTACACAGAGTGCACCACCGAGTTAACCACCCGCTCATGAATATTAATGACGGGGGTGCGGCATGTGGAGTGACGTCACGCGCGGGACACACAGACATTCTCGACTCATTCTACGTAATGCGACAGGTCCCGCACGAACTTAATCCGACAGTCTGACCTCCAATGCTCGCAACAGCTTCCACCATCACCTGGTCCCATCTCGTCGTCCTTGCATCATGTTAAGCCATACTCACCACCTGGTCAGTGTGGCTAGCTAGCCCATTCAAGCAGATCCAGGCTTCCAAGATTGGGCACGTCAAGATCCTTGAGCTACCTACCCACCCCACTACCTAATCCCTTAGCTACCTACCCTCACCTACCCACCCCCCCCTACCTACCCTCCCCCACTACCTACCCCGACCTAACCCCCTAGCTACCTACCCACCCCACTACCTAATCCCTTAGCGACCTACCCTCACCTACCCACCCCCNACCTACCCACCCCCCCCACCTACCTACCCTCCTCCCACTACCTACCCCGACCTAACCCCCTAGTTACCTACCCACCCCACTACCTAATCCCTTAGCTACCTACCCTCACCTACCCACCCCCNACCTACCCCCCCNTACCTACCCTCCCCCACTACCTACCCCGACCTAACCCCCTAGCTACCTACCCACCCCCACTACCTAATCCCTTAGCTACCTACCCTCACCTACCCACCCCCACCTACCTAACCCCCNACCTACCTACCCTCCCCCACTACCTACCCCGACCTAACCCCGAGCTACCTACCCACCCACACTACCTAATCCCTTAGCTACCTACCCTCACCTACCCACCCCCNACCTACCCCCCCTACCTACCCTCCCCCACTACCTACCCCGACCTAACCCCTAGCTACCTACCCACCCCCACTACCTAATCCCTTAGCTACCTACCCTCACCTACCCACCCCCACCTACCCCCCCCTACCTACCCTCCCCCACTACCTACCCCGACCTAACCCCCTAGCTACCTACCCACCCCCACTACCTAATCCCTTAGCTACCTACCCTCACCTACCCACCCCCACCTACCTAACCCCCCACTACCTACCCTCCCCCACTACCTACCCCGACCTAACCCCTAGCTACCTACCCACCTCCATTACCTAATCCCTTAGCTACCTACCCTCACCTACCCACCCCCCACCTACCCCCCCCTACCTACCCTCCCCCACTACCTACCCCGACCTAACCCCNTAGCTACCTACCCACCCCCACTACCTAATCCCTTAGCTACCTACCCTCACCTACCCACCCCCACCTACCTAACCCCCCNACTACCTACCCTCCCCCACTACCTACCCCGACCTAACCCCNTAGCTAACCTCCACCCCACCTACCTCACCCCTAGCACCCAACCGAGTTACCCCCAGCTCCCACCCGCATTGTTATGTGGAGGGATGTCGTTCTGCTCGTTTATTTTGATCCTTGCAATGCAGCAGCTGTAGTCGTGCATTTGTCCACAAGAGGCGATCACGTGGCGTGTGTAGAACCTACAGTGCCACGTATCCACCACAACCTTAAATCAATGACCCTATAGCCCTAACCATTTAGCCCTGACCACAACCTTAGTGCACATGTCCACAACAGCATTATAGCATTGATCCCATAGTTCTAACCCGATAGTCCTGACCCTAACCTACAGTGCACATATAGCAACCTCAATCCTATTGCCTAACCCTATAGCCATAACCCTAAACCCTAATCACTAATTGGGCTCCAGGCAGGGGCCTGGCCATAGGCAGCAGTCTGAGGGCCAATGGCCGGGTGGGGGNAGGGGAAGTGAAAAATGTGATCGGAGCAAAAAATATCTATATATTTTTAAATATCAATATATTTTTAAAAAATATAAAAATTCAAATAAATATTTTAAAACATACTTCATTAAAATGTTTCAATTAGAAATGTAAATAAAATCATTTAAGTGTAATTAAAATAATTGTTTTATTTAAAATTATAATTGAATCTATTGTTTTATTCAAATGTTGTATTACTCTAATGTGCAGGCTTCATTGCTTATTTCGCTCTCTGTTTTCCATTAAGTGCCACCGTATCGGGCAGCCCCCAAAGAAGATTCTTCTCACCGGCCCCATTTGTTGTTGTGGACCCAGCCCAAAGGGGCCCAATGAGATCGCTCGGCTAAAATCACTCACCCATCGTCACGTCGCACCGTCTCGCTACCAGTACTACGCAGTCTCCCGCACAACCCCATAAAAAATATATTAAATTGCCCATAGCCCCAAATTGGGCCGGTGTTTTTAAATCCTTTATATTAAGTTCGCTTGCTTGCTTGCTTGCGTGCTTAATTTTCGTGAAATTTTTTTTCCAAAATTTTACACTGTTTAGGGAAAACAAATTAAATATTTAATTACCAATTGCTGAATACTGGCAGACAATCATCTGACCCATAGATTGCAGCCATCTCAAGCCAGAGGACGAGAGGACTCTAGCCGCCACGCATATAAAGGATTTAGAGTGAAAAACTTTGTTTTTACGGGTTTACTTGTTACAAGTACTTGGACCGATTTTTAAATCCTTTATATTAAGTTCGCTTGCTTGCTTACGACCGTGCAAATCTTTCGGTCGTTTTTTAACCCACTTCCCGTGATCCAATCGAGCTGACATTTTCACACAGACTCGTTGTGCGTGACAATTAATGTTCGTGAAAAATAATTTCCAAAATTTAACATTTTTAGGACAAAAATATTATATTTAATTACCAATTGCTTAATGGTGCAATGCAATCATCTGACCCATAGGTGGCAGCCATCTCAAGCCAGAGGACGAGAGGACTCTAGCCGCCACGCATATAAAGGATTTATAGTGAAAACTTTGTTTTTACGGGTTATACTTGTTTTGTCCCAGTTCCGTCACTGCAGATAGCCACGGAGAGTTGAGGGGTCTCCGATAACAGCGGGGACCCGGGGCAGGTGCTTGGGTTTTTCGGTGGGACAGATGTGAAGTTCCAACCCTCAGCATCGCGCTCAACGTGTTTCAGAGGCTCCCAATACAGCAATTTGGGCCCCGCCGTTTTTGCAAAATCCTGGTGCCGATTTCTAGTCCGAGTCCGTCCCTTGGTTACAGGAGTCCAAATTCAATTTCTGCAGTCCCGATTCGGACTCGCGGATGTGGAATTTGGACTGCTTGATTTTGGAATTGGGACCCCCCCCCCCCCCTTTGAAATTGGGTCTCTCCAGTGTGGGTTTGGGACTCCCAGCAATGGAATTAAGACTCATTAGGTCTGCAAGTGAGATGCCTTTAAAAAAGAGCAATTTGGTGTCGAGAAATATATCTTCTATATGCCAATAAACGCAAACTTGTGGGTCCAGAGCGGCAAGTTTGTATTTAAGTGATTGCGGGCTGTTTTTTTTTTTGCGGATTTTAAGCGCACTCTAAGGAAACGCAGTGCGTTGCACTATTTTTGCACCGATTTTCACCAAACCTTCAACGGTGTAAATGCGTAGGCCAGCTTGGGACTTCGCCGCAGTACTTTGTTGTTTGAAAATCCGTGAAGAAATAAAGATTTGCAGTGCAAATCCACCCACAAAGCTTCGTGTTGTTTTTTTTACTTACCGGCACTGGACGTTTTCAACGGACAAAGTTCAAGACTGACAAACGATTGCAATACACTGTTAGATTAGTCTCGTGGAGACCTTTCATACATCGTATGGCACTCGTTTCTACGTTGTACGCTTCTGAAGTGATAAATTGCATTGGAGTTGCGCCTTACACCGTCCGGTTAGGAACATCCCTCAGGTATATGTACGGCGCTGGAACTCGGCTCTCCGTGATGAGTTTAAAGAGCTGAACCTCTTGTGCCTTGGATGCGTGGTTCACTTGCGCGGTATAAATTGCATAGGGGGGGGGGTCAAAGGTAGATGCAAAGTTGTGGTGCAATAAAATCTCCGACGCTCCCCCCACCCTCCCAGACACATCTTGTACAAGACATTCACAACTCGACCCAAAAGCATAATTCTCCAAAACTACTGACCGGGGAAAAAACACAAAGCTTTATAAAAACTGGGCGTCAGAGCCACAGAAGCAAATCCCTTCCAGCACCGCCACATTAATTTTCTTTTTACCTACGTGACTTTACCGAAAAAACCTAAGAATACACATCAAACCTGCTGTAACCAATCACGATAACGGGGCGGGTGGTTTCGCAATGCCGTGTGCCTTGCGTGACAAGAAACGTGTTCGCGTCACTCGTGAAACACGATGTTATCCTCATGTGGCGTGTCATACGACGGCAGAGGTCGCAAACGGGTTTTGATTCCTTACCCGTACCCGTACCCGGCCGCACCAGGGTCGCAAATGGGTACCCGTACCCGGCCGGGTACGGGTAGCCGTTCCCTACCCGTACCCTACCCGAAATGAGTGACAAACGGCTACTCACCAGTGACTCACGGCTTACCCGTACCCGGCCGCACCAGGGTCGCAAACGGCTACCCGTACCCGGCCAGGTACGGGTAGCCGGTATCGGGTAGGGTACGAGTATCGGGTACTCGGTTGCGACCTCTGTACGGCGGTGAGATGACTGGCCCTGGCTCCACCCTCACCCGATTGGCTGTCGGTTCAATTGACATGTTAAATCATTCAGGACCCATATCCAACAGAGAGGGTCATTGCCTAGAAAGATCTGGATTTTATCAGTATTCGTTTAAGCCTGACTGCTTAAGAAACAAAATGAATGCTGAAACGGGTCCAGAGTTTACCTGTGCTGTATTGATTCAATGCTGCGGAAATGTATACACACTCCAAGGAGACAGTGCGGCCAAAAGGATGTGCAAAAAACAAAGTCAAGTGTGTCACATGCAGTGGCGACATGTACAATGTACACCACATGCAGCGCCTGCATGCAGAGTGCGTGTCATGTGCGTGTCACATGTAGTGGCTGCATGTAGAGTGTGCGTCACATGTAGCAGCTGCATGAAGGATGCATGTCATGCGTGTGTCACATGTAGCAGCTGCATGAAGGATGCATGTCACTTGCGTGTCACATGTAGTAGATGCGTGTAGAGTGCGTGTCACATGTAGCAGCTGCATGTAGAGTGTGCGTCACATGTAGCAGCTGCATGTAGAGTGTGCGTCACATGTAACGGCTGCATGTAGAGTGCATGCCACGTGCGTGTCACATGAAGCGGCTGCATGTAGCATGCACGTCACACGCACCAGATGCATGCAAAGAGCACGTGACGTGTGCGTCACACGTAGCAGCTGCATGCAGTGCGTGTCACGTGTAGCGGCAGCACGTAGAGCGCGCGTCACATGTAGCGGTTCCGCACGTGCTGTCGGTACAGCACCAGGTCGTGCCTGCGGGGCTCCAGCGTGTGGCCTTGCGCGGCGCGGACGTGCGCCTCGTACACGTCCAGCGCAGGCGCGGAGACGCGCGGAGGAGACACGCGGCGCACGCTCGCGGGAGGGAAGACCGATAGCGGAGTCCTGCGTGCCACACACGCGCATAACGCACCGTCACCGTCGCTCCGAATGTTTTATTGTAACCCAAAGTGGTAATTACGTCAGCGTTAACGTCTACGATACAAAGAATTAAGTACGAGCGCAGAAAGTGACGCGGGCCTGGTGCAAACGAGTGCTGAGTGGGTGACTCACAGCAGCTTAGAGACATCCAGGTTGGAGGCCACACGCACGCTCGGCTCCGTCGACTTGTGGTCAACGCCCAGCTTCACAAACCTTGCAACGAAACATACAGCGGTGATGAAAACGTGCAAAGCAAGCAGACTCTGCGCTAATAATTTGCGTACCGTTGCCTTGCACATTTTATACATTTACGTCAGAGGTCGCAATCAGGTACCCGATACCCGTACCCTACCCGATACCCGCCGACTACCCGTACCCGGCCGGGTATCGGGTACCCGATTGTGACCCTGGTGCGGCCGGGTACGGGTATGGGTAGACCGTGAGTCACTGGTGAGTAACTGTTTGTCACACATTTCCCAACGTCTTGTCTCTTCTCATACTTCAAGTTCCTAGAATCAACCCACCTGCGCCTGCAACATGGCTTAATCCCAGAGGTCGCAATCGGGTACCCGATACCCGTACCCTACCCGATACCCGGCTACCCGTACCCGGACGGGTATCGGGTACGGGTACCCGTTTGCGACCCTGGTGCGGCCGGGTACGGGTAAGGAATCAAAACCCGTTTGCGACCTCTGATTTACGTCAATTCCGTATGAAGTCGCGAAACTTGGTTGTCATTCAATAAGATGGTGAACTCACTTGGCATACAGCTCTTGGTCCTGCAGACTGAGCTGCTTCGTGATGTCGACTCCGTAGACACTCTGCGCCGAAGGGTATATCACCTGCTTAGGAAAGTCAAAGATAATCACTGCACTTCACATTCGCCAATGGCTTTTTCAATTGAGTACCCAGGTTAACGAACCTCTCTGCTGCAAACACAGGATTTGTACGCGAATCTGAAAACTACAGCTCCAAGCTATTGCAGATGCTTGATTGATTGATTTGCGACGGACGCCAGATCTCGTCCTCAAGCCCCGCTACCCTTTGATCTTTCCCCAATGTTTCTGTAATAAAAATGTAGAATTTGTAACCACTCTCAGAATTAATAATAATTCAAGAGGCGCAGGAAGCCAAAGACAAACAGGAGGGCTGCTAGAACGGGCCAAATTTTGGCTGTCGCCAAATTTTGGCTGTCGCCTAATCAAGTCGGGCGAACACAAAAGCATGAACCATTCTCCCGAGTCACTAGGGGACAGGAATCGATCCATTACGCAGCCACGCACGCCACAAGTCACCGACGTGCAAGTGCCTCACTCTTCTTTTTAGTTCTTTCGGTAAAGTCACGTAGAATGGAAATAATAAATAATAAAAATAAAACATAATAAAATAATTCTCACGACGTTTCGGCCACAACGCAAGCAGCCGTCCTCAGGTGAAGTCATTCAGACTCTGTCTTCTCGACAGACCTGTTCTTCACCTGAGGACGGCTGCTTGCGTTGTGGCCGAAGCGTCGCGAGAATTATTTTATTATGTTTAATTTTATTATTTTATTATTTCCATTCTACGTGACTTTACCGAAAGAACCAAGAAGATGAATCCCTGCAGTCACGAAAGCTTTAAATCGAAATGCCTCAATCTTCCTCGTCCGTCGCACCCTCCCGCCGACACCCTCCACACGATCACACAGGAGGCACGCGGACGGCGACTCTGACCTGCGTGGATCCACACAGGAGGCCACGCGGACGGCGACTCTGACCTGCCGTGGATCCACACAGGAGGCCACGCGGACGGCGACTCTGACCTGCCATGGATCCACACAGGAGGCCACCGGACGGCGACTCTGACCTGCCGTGGATCCACACAGGAGGCACACGGAAGGCGACTCTGACCTGCCGTGGATCCACACAGGAGGTCACGCGGACGGCACTCTGACCTGCCGTGGATCCACACAGGAGGCCACGAGGCACTCTGACCTGCCGTGGATCCACACAGGAGGCCACACGGAACGGCGACTCTGACCTGGATCCACACAGGAGGCCACGCGGACGGCGACTCTGACCTGCCGTGGATCCACACATTCTCCGGGATGCCGGTTGGGACGGGCCGGGGAGCCGCGCACGGACGCCGAGTTTTCATCGTCGGCGTCCGATGCCGAGTCGTCCCCCGAGCTGCTGGACGGAGTGTCCTCCAGGGGGCCGGGGTGGAGCGCTCGCCACCGTCTTGCGCTGCACCGCCCCCAGCCCTTCTTCACGTGCTTACTGCAGACACAGACCAACAGAGGACCACCCCCCCCCCCCTTTTAGCCTGCGTGGTTTCTCAAAACACATCGCCAGGTGCTCGCAATGCTACGTAGCACATGGGCAAGGGGGGGGCGCGCAATCAGTTAGAATGGTTTCGGTGAATTGGCAACACATCACTAAAGTAAGCCATTGCATATTTTTTTACAATACACTTGTACTAAAAAGACGAACATAACATCTACGCACAATTCTTATCCATAACCACAGTGGTGTGGTGGGGGACTTAGTATACTGAGGCAGCAATGTTCATGATGCAGGAGGTTGTGAGGAAGAGGTCAAAGAGGCACGTTGCTTTAGCGGTGCAGGTTTTTGATGGGCTAAGCAAACCATTTTGGAAGAGAGCAGAGAAACACGGTTAACGAGTGTAAGGAAAATGGGTCCGTATTACTCTATGGATCACAGAGCTCAGGGCCTGAGTACAGAAAATCTGCACAAGATCAACCGGGCAGCGATTTTGTGTCGGCTGCGAAATTGCGTCGCCCGAAAAGTTGAGCGTCTGTGTGCGCGTTCCGGTCAGGTGCGAAGATGGACGCACGCCAGCGGTCGCCGGGAGGGGGTTGCCATCACTCCCGCTACGCCACCCAATCAGCTGCAAGGAAAAGCGACCCTGATGTAAAATGGCCGACATCGGCGCATCAAGTCCCGTGCAATATGGCCACCGTGTTTCACCGCTTCAGTCTGTTACCGAGGTAAGTTGAACATTGTACAAATGTTAATGTTTTTTTTATTCTGTGATTTTGCATGCGCTTATATGTGCGAGTGTATGAGCATGTGTGTGTGCAATGGAGTGCGTAGAAATGTGTTCATGTGCTTGTGTGGCAGAGAAGTGTTTTTGTGGGTTTTTAATGCATCTATTGTGTCCAATGCCCGACCTTAATAGGTGTTAATGAACAGCCCGTTTAAAGGCGTTATGGGGATCTTTTCCTTTGTCGGTTTGTGACAGTGCGTGTCTGTGCGGGGAGAGTATTTGTATGTGATTGTGCACCTGTGTGTGTTGTACGCTGAGTGTGTAAGAGTGTGGATGTGTGCATGTGTCTGGGTGTGTATTTGTGATTGTGTTTGTGTATTTAGGAGAGTGGTCGTTCGGGGCTATATTAGCCAAGAACTTGTGTGGGGAGCGGTGGCGTAGTGTTAGCGCTCCGCGCTACGAACCCGGGGACCCGAGTTCGACTCCCACTCCAGGCCAACATCGGTGACGGAATATGTTAACCAGTGCTGGGTCTCCCCCTCAGTCCACTCAGCCTCAAATAACTATCCAATGTGATGTGTAAAACATCGGAACTAGGCAGACAAAGGCGGTCGGGCGTTGTGGTGATCACCCACTGCCTCGTGCACCATGCCAGCCTTCATAAGTGCTCGCAAACAGCACTCACCTCAACAGTCTGTAGAGGCTATCCGGGGGATCTTTGTCTTTGTAAGCACACACGTGCGTGTGGACGCAATAGTGTGTGGACGCAAATAACCGCCCCTATGTTTTCATGGAAATTTAAGCAATCCCACGTTAAATCCCGTAGGGGATCGGAATTGGGACAAATTCTCGCGACGCAATTTATAGAATTGCGATTTAAAGCTTTCGTGACTGCAGGGATTCATCTTCTTGGTTCTTTCGGTAAAGTCACGTAGAAGGAAAATAATAAAATAAAACATAATAAAATAATTCTCACGAGTTCTCTCATGAGAATTATTTTATTATGTTTTATTTTTATTATTTTATTATTTTCCTTCTACGTGACTTTACCGAAAGAACCAAGAAGATTATAGAACTGCGTAGAATTGCGTAAGCTGTTCCGTACCAGGGCCCCCTGGACCCCAAGGAGCTAAAAAAAAAGTCTTTGGCATTTGAGCACAGGTGTCTGGGATGGATGCAAGGGACTGCATATTGTGGCAAGATAGGATATGCAACACAGTAGTCTGGATGAGCGCATGGCAGACCAAGATTTGTAGATGTGATGAGGAACAAGGGCTGCACTGTGTGGTACGTGCGGGATGGGGAGGGCCGATTTCAAAGACCAAAGAGTAAGGCCTCAGCACAGATGGTGGGATAATGTTTAGGGCACATCTTGAGGGTCGATTGTCTACTGTGCAGCAGCTGCTGGATCTGGCGAAGGGTTGACAGCATTGCCAAGGTGTGTTGGCAATCGATGGCTTGGCCACGATAACATTTTGATCGAGATTGATTTGATAACCGCACAACACACATGAAAGTCACGTGTGTACACAGTGAACGCATCCTTTAAGCGTAAAATAAGTATAACCCGTAAAAACAAAGTTTTTCACTATAAATCCTTTATATGTGTGGCGGCTAGAGTCCTCTCGTCCTCTGGTTTGAGATGGCTGCCACCTATGGGTCAGATGATTGTCTGCCAGTATTAAACAATTGGTAATTAAATATTTAATTTGTTTTCCCTAAACAGTATAAAATTTTGGAATTTTTTTTTCACGAACATTAATTGTCTCGCACAACGAGTCTGTGTGCAAAATGTCAGCTCGATTGGATCACGGGAAGTGGGTTAAAAAACGACTGAAAGATTTGCACAGCGTAACAAGCAAGCAAGCACGCAAGCAAGCAAGCAAGCAAACTTTAAAGGTTAAAACCAGGACACCTCAGCGAAGGAGAGCTCTTGCTGGTCTCTTCAGGTTTCCGCACGATGAATGGGCTTGGATTTATGGATGCCCCCTTGGGCATGAAGTCTCTGAAACAACACAGCAACATCCATTCAGACCGACACTGCAACCTCAACTCACGCAGCAACAACTTTAATTCGGATCAACAGCATTGGCCAAGATAACCTGCTTACCTAGGCAGTGACGTGGCCGAGTGGCAACACGTTAGCTACTTGTTGCAGAAGTTCACAGTTCGAATCCAGCGGCTGCCCTGGGTATTACTGTTGACGTCATTCGCAAGACTAGGCCATTGTATGCTGGCGTCAGGATCCAAATATGGCAAAATCAATGATCACCCACAAATTTTCTCAACTGGAATTATACATAGCAGCAAACATCACCCACCCCCACCCACCCTGCTGGCAGACTACTTCCCCAGGTAACGCTCGAAAATGAGATTCATCCCGGGTCTCTTGAGTTCTCACCTGGTGAAACCAAAATCATCTTAGAACTCCAAACATCATTCGGGCCGAGGTGGCGGTGCAGGCCACTCACCGGGTGGAGCAAGGCATCGTGAAGGCGAAGGTTTCTTCGAGGCAGGTCAGCTGATGAGGCTGGAAGAACTCGGTGTAAACGTCCGTCTCCTCATCCTCCTCCTCGGCGCCTTCGCCCAAGCCATCGGACCCCGCGGGCTGATTACCCGTCTCTTGTCCTGCACCTGCAGGAGATCGGGCTCAACGTCAATTATCTTACGTCAGTTCAACCCCCCCCCCCTATCGTCCCCGCAGCTGCTCTTAGTTTTGACAAATGTACCTCTCCATGGTTCTTTGCACCATTTTACAGCCGTCAATAAATATGTTCGATCAATACTATGGGAACCTCATTTGCCAGTAAAAATATGATAATTGGTTTTTTACCCTTCTATCTGGCAACAAAACTGACACCTTTTAACAAGGAGTCATGTTTGCATAGACCGCAATACCTGCAGTCATAATACAAACAAAAGACATACCTCTGAAGGACAGTGCACGTTATCAGAGGTATGTCTTTTGTTTGTATTATGACTGCAGGTATTGCGGTCTATGCAAACATGACTCCTTGTTAAAAGGTGTCAGTTTTGTTGCCAGATAGAAGGGTAAAAAACAATTATCATGTTCGATCAATGTCCATGTTTCTCATCAACGTCATCAATGTACACCGATGAAAGTATTTATTTCTGGCACAGTTACAGGAATCGGTGCGTGCATTAACTGGGTAATGAAAAGCCACGTTAAGCAGTGCCTAAGACGAAATATTTTAGCCATGGGACCTTTTTGCCAATATAAAAAATTACGACACATTGCCAACACAGACATTGGAGTGGTATCCACAGGTGTGGCGACAAGGGAAGACCTAAGGCTATGGAAGGCGGGATTACTGCGAGGGCAGATCTTTGAGATGGCTGCATGCCAGCAAACTGCGCAGCAGCTGAGGATCTGGCAGAGAGGAGAGAGAGCGTTGGCAATTTCGTGTGTAGGGGTGGCGGACTTTGACGACTTTGGCCACAATAACATGTTTTAATTCTAGATTTGAAGCTTTCGTGACTGCAAGGATTCATATTCTTAGGTTTTTTTTCGGTAAAGTCACGTAGGTAAAAAATAAAAGTTAAATAAAATAAAAATCACGACGTTTCGGAGGCAACACAAGCTTCCGTCTTCAGGTGGAACCGTCACAGCACGATAGCTGTATCAACACAAGCTTCCGAGTATCATTTACTTGATACAGCAATCGTGCTGTGACGGTTCCACCTGAAGACGGAAGCTTGTGTTGCCTCCGAAACGTCGTGATTTTATTTTATTTTTATTTTACTTTTATAATTTAATTTTTTACCTACGTGACCGAAAAAACCTAAGAATATGTTGATCTTACCCACGAAACCAACTCTCAGCTTCCCGAGATGCCGGTGACGAGCGGGGGAAACTCACGTGGAACGTAGGGCAGTGGAAGACATGAGAGTAGACCGGAGACCACCAGCGGGTGTAGCTGCCACAGAAACACGCACATTTCGATGAACGCGCCCGTTCCCGCCAGAGCTCGGAAGCCGAGCGGATTTAAAATCCTAGTTTCTGGGAGACCAGCTGTTGCAGGCTTAAGCTACACACACGGTGGCCAGGAGATGGAATTATCTGTGCTGAGCTTTTGAGTATCCAGGATAACTCTCGATTATCCGTGCTAATGACGGGAGAACGGCCGTAGATAATTCAAAATCTCCGGATAATCCAAAAATATAAATTTCCACGGATCTCGATGCCAAAAAACATATTTGCCCACGCAGACAACTCGGCCCCACGAAGTGGATAGCAGAGCCACGCCAATCAACATCAATCAAACCGCCTCCACTGTTGTAAAGTATGGCAACTACTGCACTTAGAGGCGATCACGTGCATTTCGGATTAACCGGAGCCGCATATTTTCTCTCGGTTTAAGCACGTGACTTGTAATACACACATGTCCGAGAATAACGACGAATTAACTGTTTTTAGATGTTTCAATTTTAGCTTTCGTGACTGCAGGGATTCATATTCAGAAAGAAAATGTTCTTGCAAAAAAAATGTTCTTGCTGTGGTTTTCACACCGACGATGATTGCGCTTTGTGTGTTGCAATCGAAACGTCGTGAGAATTTTAGTTTCATTTTAATTATTTTATTATTTCCCTTCTATGTGACTTTACCGAAAGAACCAAGAATATGAATCCCTGCAGTCACGAAAGCTTTAAATCAAAATCTTAACACCTGTTTTGTTGCCAGAAAGGGTAAAAATTATTCTTACACGAAAGTCTACTGTATATGGTTTCCTCCCACAAGGCAAACATTCCTTAAAGGAAGTGACATGTTCTGGGAAAATATCATTCATATTATTACTAATACGTGCAGGGTCTGTGTAACGCACAACAGAAGTGATGTAAAACCCTGTATTAAGACTATCACACTGCGTTAACATCTTCTACCATTTCGGCTGTGGGATCTAACATAAAATTCACTCTTTTCTAGTGCTAACACACCTTCGCATCTGTCACATACATAATCTAATTATTGTCATGATTAACTTGATGCAGCGTCATTCATACAGATTGGGTCTCACAGGCGCAGAGGAACCACAGACCAAGCTGAAAGGTTTCCAGGCAACACCAACACTTGCTCTGCAGTTCTCTACATAATAAGATGT
Source organism: Lethenteron camtschaticum (assembly GCA_018977245.1). Lineage (NCBI taxonomy): Eukaryota > Metazoa > Chordata > Hyperoartia > Petromyzontiformes > Petromyzontidae > Lethenteron > Lethenteron camtschaticum. The sequence goes on along the minus strand of MU249610.1, from coordinate 6,236,556 downwards.
TTTCAACCAATTAGTGAGTCTTCATACCGGAGCACTCGGAGAAAACCCACACATGCAAGGGGGCAACACTCCATTCCATACAGAAGGGACATATCCTCTTTTCGTATGGCCGATGTAGATGCAGATCAACAACTACAATTTCACATTAAGGTGGCTCAAGCCACACAACCATGTCAGCTGGTGCAGCAGAGTAGCGTATCATCTTCTTAGGTTTTTTCGGTAAAGTCACGTAGGTAAAAATAAAATAAATAATAAATAATATAAATAATATAGAAATAAAATAATAATGATCCTTGCAGTACGAAAGCTTCAAATCTAGATGGATCATCGCTGTGACGTCTCCTTCGTATATTGTGGATCGGGGCATTGCGTCGCCACACTGCAGATGATATCGGTCCACTTTGCTATACTCCATTCGGCTTCGCGAGCCAGGATATTGCACCTTGTCCCACAAGGAAAGTCGCGCAACATGTCCCCCACAAACCTCACCTCCACAGTGTAGTTAAGGTGTGTGCCACCAAACCTGTAGGGAACGGGGTCCATTTAACCCTTAAGGGATGACATCCTCATTGCTTGTGCACGTGTTCAGTGTGAGACTCCAAAGAGCTCTCTGAGGACGTGTCGAGGTGCCAACGCATACGCATCTTCTTGGTTCTTTCGGTAAAGTCACGTGGAAGGGAAGTAATACAATTATAAAAATAAAACATAATAAAATAATTCTCACGACGTTTCGGCCACAACGCAAGCAGCCGTCCTCAGGTGAAGACCAGGTCTGTCGGGGAGATAGCGTCTGAATGTCCCCCGACAGACCTGTTCTCCACCTGAGGACGGCTGCTTGCGTTGTGGCCGAAACGTCGTGAGAATTATTTTATTATGTTTTATTTTATTATTTTATTACTTCCCTTCTACGTGACTTTACCGAAAGAACCAAGAAGATGGATAGATCCTGCGACTGAAAATCAGCCGAGACGGAGGAAACACACACACGATGGACGCATACAGGAGAAGATGCCGTGGGATTGGGACGCACAACAGAAAATCTAATTCGACAGTCTGCACAAGACCCAGGCCATGAGAATCGTGAACAAAATCGACTAGAATCCTCCCCATACTCTCAGTTCTTTCGGTAAAGTCACGTAGGTAAAAAAATGGAATCAAAATTAATTAAAGAAAATAATAAATCAGTGATTTTATTATTTGATTTTTACCTACGTGACTTAATTACGTGACTTAATTAAAATAAAATAATAAAATCAGTGATTTTATTAATAAAAATAAAATAATAAAATCAATGATTTTATTATTTTATTTTTGTTAATTTTAAATTTCATTTTTTTTTACCTACGTGACTTTACCGAAAGAACTGAGAGTATGAATTCTTGCAGTCACGAAAGCTTCAAATCTAGAATAGAATCCTCCCCATTTGCAGAGTTCACCTATCCGCTTCAACGATTCAACATGCGGATTCAGCGGACGGAAGGGCACACACCTGCGCAGCGCGGAAGGGAGGCGGGTGGTATCCGTGTGGTGGAGGTAGTAATCCGTCGTGAGCTCCCACAGATGCAGCCTCCCATCCCGAGGCACAAACATCCCCAGGAACAGGTTCATTGCATCCTGCTTCTCAGCGTCTGCGCAGCGGGGAGAGGGGGGGTCGGGTCACGAACACAACCCGTATGCGAGTCCACGCACGCGAAGAGTACGAAACGATTTGCAGTCGTGGATTGCAGCGCGTCGCGATGCTACTCGTGGCTGCAGCAGTCACGTGGGTGGATCGCGCGCAATGCATCGTCGGTCATTTCGTACACGCACAACCACACAGTTGTGTATCAGTCTAACGAGGAGCCAAAAATATCACATACATGGTCTAAAGTCCAGTTTGCGAGAACATTTTTCATTGATTAGCATCACATACCTGTCATCCCATACGGTTTACCTGTATTCTTGTACAGGGAAATTGAGTTTTCAGGTCCACACGGCATGCAGCCGTTTCAATACGAGCACAAAAAATTTTTGTAGGATGAGCGTTGAGATTTATAAGGGCACGGGGTGACCAATAAGGTCTGAATTGGTCTGTAATAAGGTAGGGCAACTGATAAGGGGTTGACAGGTATGCATCATATACTCCTGCAGGGCACATGCACATGAATGCAAAGCAGGCCGCACACGCACGGCGAAGCGTCTAGCCGTGTGCATTGCGATTGGCATTGCCTGAAAAGCGTCTAGCCGTGTGCATTGCGATTGGCATTGCCTGAAAAGCGTCTAGCCGTGTGCATTGCATTGGCATTGCCGAAAAGCGTCTAGCCATGTGCATTGCGATTGGCATTGCCTGAAAAGCGTCTAGCCGTGTGCATTGCGACTCGCATTGCCTGAAAAACGTCTAGCCGTGTGCATTGCGATTGGCATTGCCGAAAAGCGTCTAGCCGTGTGCATTGCGATTGGCATTGCCTGAAAAACGTCTAGCCGTGTGCATTGCGATTGGCATTGCCTGAAAAGCATCTAGCCGTGTGCATTGCGATTGGCATTGCCTGAAAAGCATCTAGCCGTGTGCATTGCGATTGGCATTGCCTGAAAAGCATCTAGCCATGTGCATTGCGATTGGCATTGCCTGAAAAGCATCTAGCCATGTGCATTGCGATTGGCATTGCCTGAAAAGTGTCGAGCCATGTGCATTGCGATTGGCATTGCCTGAAAAGCGTCTAGCCATGTGCATTGCGATTGCATTGCCTGAAAAGCATCTAGCCATGTGCATTGCGATTGGCATTGCCTGAAAAGTGTCGAGCCATGTGCATTGCGATTGCATTGCCTGAAAAGCGTCTAGCCGTGTGCATTGCGATTGGCATTGCCTGAAAAGTGTCGAGCCATGTGCATTGCGATTGGCATTGCCTGAAAAGCATCTAGCCATGTGCATTGCGATTGGCATTGCCTGAAAAGTGTCGAGCCATGTGCATTGCGATTGGCATTGTCTGAAAAGCGTCTAGCCGTGTGCATTGCGATTGGCATTGCCTGAAAAGCGTCTAGCCATGTGCATTGCGATTGGCATTGCCTGAAAAGCGTCTAGCCGTGTGCATTGCGATTGGCATTGCCTGAAAAGCGTCTAGCCATGTGCATTGCGATTGGCATTGCCTGAAAAGTGTCGAGCCATGTGCATTGCGATTGGCATTGCCTGAAAAGTGTCGAGCCATGTGCATTGCGATTGGCATTGCCTGAAAAGCGTCTAGCCGTGTGCATTGCGATTGGCATTGCCTGAAAAGCGTCTAGCCATGTGCATTGCGATTAGCATTGCCTGAAAAGCGTCTAGCCGTGTGCATTGCGATTGGCATTGCCTGAAAAGCGTCTAGCCATGTGCATTGCGATTGGCATTGCCTGAAAAGCGTCTAGCCGTGTGCATTGCGATTGGCATTGCCTGAAAAGCGTCTAGCCATGTGCATTGCGATTGGCATTGCCTGAAAAGCGTCTAGCCGTGTGCATTGCGATTGGCATTGCCTGAAAAGCGTCTAGCCGTGTGCATTGCGACTCGCATTGCCTGAAAAGCGTCTAGCCGTGTGCATTGCGATTGGCATTGCCTGAAAAGCGTCTAGCCGTGTGCATTGCGATTGGCATTGCCTGAAAAGCATCTAGCCGTGTGCATTGCGATTGGCATTGCCTGAAAAGCGTCTAGCCGTGTGCATTGCGACTCGCATTGCCTGAAAAGCATCTAGCCGTGTGCATTGCGATTGGCATTGCCTGAAAAGCGTCTAGCCGTGTGCATTGCGACTCGCATTGCCTGAAAAGCGTCTAGCCGTGTGCATTGCGATTGGCATTGCCTGAAAAGCGTCAAGCCGTGTGCATTGCGATTGGCATTGCCTGAAAAGCATCTAGCCATGTGCATTGCGACTCGCATTGCCTGAAAAGCGTCTAGCCGTGTGCATTGCGATTGGCATTGCCTGAAAAGCGTCTAGCCGTGTGCATTGCGATTGGCATTGCCTGAAAAGCGTCTAGCCATGTGCATTGCGATTGGCATTGCCTGAAAAGTGTCGAGCCATGTGCATTGCGATTGGCATTGCCTGAAAAGTGTCGAGCCATGTGCATTGCGATTGGCATTGCCTGAAAAGCGTCTAGCCGTGTGCATTGCGATTGGCATTGCCTGAAAAGCGTCTAGCCATGTGCATTGCGATTAGCATTGCCTGAAAAGCGTCTAGCCGTGTGCATTGCGATTGGCATTGCCTGAAAAGCGTCTAGCCATGTGCATTGCGATTGGCATTGCCTGAAAAGCGTCTAGCCGTGTGCATTGCGATTGGCATTGCCTGAAAAGCGTCTAGCCATGTGCATTGCATTGGCATTGCCGAAAAGCGTCTAGCCGTGTGCATTGCGATTGGCATTGCCTGAAAAGCGTCTAGCCGTGTGCATTGCGACTCGCATTGCCTGAAAAGCGTCTAGCCATGTGCATTGCGATTGGCATTGCCGAAAAGCGTCTAGCCGTGTGCATTGCGATTGGCATTGCCTGAAAAGCATCTAGCCGTGTGCATTGCGATTGGCATTGCCTGAAAAGCGTCTAGCCGTGTGCATTGCGACTCGCATTGCCTGAAAAGCGTCTAGCCGTGTGCATTGCGATTGGCATTGCCTGAAAAGCGTCTAGCCGTGTGCATTGCGACTGCATTGCCTGAAAAGCGTCTAGCCGTGTGCATTGCGATTGGCATTGCCTGAAAAGCGTCAAGCCGTGTGCATTGCGATTGGCATTGCCTGAAAAGCATCTAGCCATGTGCATTGCGACTGCATTGCCTGAAAAGCGTCTAGCCGTGTGCATTGCGATTGGCATTGCCTGAAAAGCGTCTAGCCGTGTGCATTGCGATTGCATTGCCTGAAAAGCGTCTAGCGTGTGCATTGCGATTCGCATTGCCTGAAAAGCGTCTAGCCGTGTGCATTGCGATTGGCATTGCCTGAAAAGCGTCTAGCCGTGTGCATTGCGATTGGCATTGCCTGAAAAGGCGTTGCTGTAGTAGCGGAGAGCGTCTGCATGATGTCCCGCGAGTGTGAGGTCCACGGCGTCAGCTTGCGGTAAGTCTTGACACGGTGCACCAGCTGGGAGCCTCCGTACTGCAGGGCCAGCGTGTCACCGTGGTCTTCGTACAACTCCTCCAGTATCCTGTAACACGACAACATCAATAGCCACAAGGAACGTCTCAATGCACAGGCTACAGTTGTGTGCACATGCTGGTCACATTTATATGCTTCCGCTTATGACTGTTTTAGTTAATTTAGTAAATATTTTTGTAATGTATTTATAATATAATTTTTATGCTGAGTGTCTGCTACTGTGTGTCCTGTGCAAAGCTTTGAGCTCCTTGATTAAAAGCGCTATATAAATGTAATTATTTACGATTAAATTTCGATTTAAAGCTTTCGTGACTGCAGGGATTCATCTTCTTGGTCTGTCGGAAAGTCACGTAGAAGGGAAATAATAAAATAATAAAAATAAAACATAATAAAATAATTCTCACGACGTTTCGGCCACAACGCAAGCAGCCGTCCTCAGGTGAAGAAATGTATGATTATTATAAGCACAAAACCTCAATTGTATGCCCAAATCTCAATGCAGGGTGTATGACCGAGTGGATATGATCTCTGCGATGTGTGACGTGGTTGGTGCTGTTTGTGTCGAACACTTGCTCGCATACTGCCTTGCTCTTAGAACAGCATCAACTTGAGGTCACAATTGCATCTTTGCTGTGCTAGATGTCATTGCTAACCTGAGCGCAAGACTAAGAAGGAGTCTAAGGCATGTGCCCTTAATCCAGCGAGTTGGATCACGCGAGACTGGAGCCATTGGTGCTATGGTGAGCAGATTTATGGCAGGCTGCGGCAGCTTTGAGTATCCGCCCTTTTCTCAGCGTGTGGGATTTCTTTGGGCACTCCTGTTAATTCCCACATGCAATGCTGCGGATGAAGTTCAACAACATAAGGAAAAAAATAAACATCATAGGCAGGGGCCCACCTGCCTATGATGTTTTCCAAGGCAAGTTGTCCAAGTTAAAATAAAGAATTACACTAGCATAGCTTGGAAGATATGATGAGGCAGCAGTTGTTGCGCTGGGTGGGGCACATGTGCAAGATAGGTAAGGGCTAATTGCCAAGACAGGCAATGGAGTGGTCTCCATTTACTTGATACAGCGAGCGTGGCTGTGACGGTTCCACTGAAGACGGAGGCTTGTGTTGCCTCCGAAACGTCGTGATTTTTATTTTATTTTAATAAATTTTACCTACGTGACTTTACCGAAAAAACCCAAGAATATGGTCTCCACGAGTCCGTTGACCAAGGGAAAGACCTAAGAGCAGGCGCTGAGATACTATTAGCGCAGATCCTGAAGGTCTCGTTGCCAACTGTGCAGCAGCTGCAGGATCTGCAGCGGCGGAGAGCGTTGCAGAGGTGTGTTGACATCTTGATCTTGAAAATGCCAACCCATAGCCGCGGCTACTTTGCACATGCGTGTAGGTGTATGCACTCAAAGTGTGCGCAGTGTTCTTTGGGTCTTTCGGTAAAGCCACGTAGATAGAACAATAATAAAATTATCACGACGTTTCGATTTGCAACACAAGCAATCGTCATCAGGCAGCTCTCTCGCTATATTTTTCACCTGCTGACGATTGCTTGTGGTGCGATCGAAACGCCGTGATAATTTTGTTATTTTTCTATCCACGTAGCTTCACCGAAAGACCCAAAGAATACGAATTCCTGCAGTCACGAAAGCTTTGAGTCAAGATTTGTGTGCAGTGTGTTCAGGGTTCCATACGTAGCTGTGCGCATGTGCATGGTAGCCCGTGCGTGCACTCCATGCCTGGCGCGTCGGTGTCAAGCTCCAGCTGTGGACTGCCGAGCACTCCCAGAGCGTACAGCTGATATGCGAGCGCACACTTTCCAACCATGAACTGTGCAGTGTTGGTGCGGTCCAGACAGTCGACGCAGTTAGTCCGTAGTACTCCTGTCTGTTACACACGATAACACTATATTACTTGCGCATGCCTTCATAGGAACGTTTGAAAACTTGCAAAAAACACACAAACTAGCATAATACTCCTATATATAGCTTTCAGTTTACTGCATTGCCAACACTTCCACAGCATGTCCTTATCTTATCACCACAGCCATGATTAATCCACAGCCGGATGAACCCTCCCCATGCCACCGCCACCACCTCCGTGATCTTGCGATGCAACAATAAATCCAGCACCACGTGCTCACGTGTTGTACATTTCCAATTGCTCCACTGCTCTCTCAATGTGGTGTACAGAGCTGACAACAGGGTTATGAGCGAGCACCTGTAACTGTCGACCAGCCATCCTTAGTCCCCCGATCTCATCCAATCTGCTCACCGACACACACGCACAGAGATTCAGAGACGCAGTTAAACACTAACCCCACGAGACTCACTCCTCACCAGGTGCGGGGTGCATCCCTGGTTGTCCCTCACCTCTCCTCGAGGTGCAGAGCGTTGCAATAGTAGCTCCGCTTGTTCATGAAGAAACCCGTCTTCCTAGAACTCCCTCCGCAATGTCACTCAGCTTGTCCAGCACGTTCACATGCTTCCTGCAGCACACAACAAAAACATCGACAAAAAACAAACTAAGCACATCACAACGATCGCCGCAACGAACACGACCACAACCGGGCGCACGAGTCGGTGTGTGCGCCCCGTACACATCGTAAAAGCTGATTTAAAGCTTTCGTGACTGCGGGGATTCATCTTCTTGGTTCTTCGGTAAAGTCACGTAGAATGGAAAGAATAAAATAATAAAATAAGACAGACGCTGTCTCCCCGACAGACCTGGTCTTCACCTGAGGACGCTGCTTGCGCTGTGGCCGAAACGTCGTGAGAATTATATTATTATTTTATTATTTCCATTCTACGTGACTTTACCGAAAGAACCAAGAAGCTCGTAAAAGCTGTCGGTGCGAGCCGTGCGCGTGGCCTCCACCTCTTGCTGTACTTGGCCATGTCCCACGCGATGTAGTGGATGTGGTGCTCAGGGGGAGGAAGAGGTTCAGGTAGCCGACGGCCGCCAGCAGCTCCTCGCTCAGCAGGCTCTCATGGCGACGCTTCTCGTGACGCTTCTCGCACAAGCAAGGACGCACGCACACCAGCATGCAAAGACAAAGATCCCCGTGTAGCCTTAACAGACTGTCGGGGGAAGTGCTGTTTGCAAGCGCCTATGAAAGCCGGAACGGCACACGAGGGGGTGGGTGGCCAGCACCACGCCCGGCCGCTTTCTCTCCCGTGGCGATGTTTACTCATTTGAGGCCGAGTAGACCTAGGGGAGGCCAAACCGTTCAGATAATCGTCACGGTGTTGCTGAGCGGGAATGAACCGGGTCCCGGGTTCGTAGCGCTGAGCGCTAACCGCTACGCCACCGCTCCCACACACACACAGATGTATACACGTGCATTTGCACATGATGCCACACCACACACACACGCACCTCTATAAATATACAAAACCCTGTATAGCTTAACGAAATTTGGGACAAGTGCTGTAAGCGAGCACATACGAAGGCAGGCACGGCACGCGAGGGGGGATGGGTGGCCAGAACTACGTCCAACAACTTCGTCTCCCAGAGTGATGGCACACCAAACCAGAATTAATTTAAGGCTGAGTTGACATAGAAGAGGCCTAGGATCGATTCAAATATCCGCCACTTTTGTTACTGGTCGCGAGTGGAAATCGGACTGGGGTTTGCTGGGTTCCATGCACACACGCACGCGGTGGCCAGATGTTAACTAGCTCGCCTGGTCTACAGGAGGTCATGGGTTCGATCCCGACCCTGACGCCTGATTTGGAGTTTGAATGTTCTCCCCGTGGTCTTCCGGGTTTNCCCTCCACATTTAGAAACATGCGTTTAGAGTGTTGGCTACTGTAAATTCCACATGCTCAGCGACTTCATTTGTGGCCAGGTCGTTTCTGAAAAAAGCTATACAACTCAGTGGGCCTCACCTGCTAAAATAAATATTTTTTTAGTTTAGTACATCTCCTGGCACAGGTGTGCCTTGTACATGGCACTGCCACGGCATGTACGAGGTGTACGATGCTCCGCGCACGAAATGCCTCCAGGATCACCTTGACCAGGTTGAGGATGACGATGGGGGAACCAAACCGCTGCAGCATCTGATCAAAATGCAGCCCGGCCACCAGCATGTACGGGTCCGCCTGATCCACTGGGAAACAAGGCAAGACAGCAGCTAGCATTAATGTTTGCTTTAAAAAAACAGCAACAGCAGCAATCACAGTTGACATAACTTAATAACGTAGATTTCGATATAAAGCTTTCGTGACTGCAGGGATTCATCCTCTTGGTTCTTTCGGTAAAGTCACGTATAAGGGAAATAATAAAATAATAAAAATAAAGTCTAATACATGATACCTCGGTTCACGAACGGTTCGGTTCACGAACAACTCGGTTCACGACCAGAAAATTTCATAAAATATGCTTCGGTTCACGAACAGGAGCCGCGCCCATTTTTATGCTAATTTCAGGCTGTCACATGGTCGTGATTTATTGTAACGGGAGTGAGCAATGCAAAATCAGCCGAGGGAGTACCCGCCTCCTCCTCCTCCTCCTCGTGGGCTCGCGACACGTGGTGCGCCCGCCTCTTCTGCCCTTCACGCGCAGGCTACACGCGCGCGCGGACGCACGCACGCGCGCGCGCATGCACGCGCGCGCACCCGGAATGAGCGGAGAGGCACACATGCGCCAGCTGTGACAGTCATCCCTCTTCACCTAAAAATAAAAAAACCCCGAGCGATGGATTTTTTTCCACGTATTTTCGTCAGCGTTGACCACAGCCCCCGAAACGATCTCTCCTTGAAAAATCCATTATGCAAAAATGGAATGAGTGCCATGAATTTTTTGAAAAGCACCACCCCAACATAGCTGTCACGAACAGAGTGTTAAATCTCATGAATGATAATGTGGTCTCATTTCCGGAGGGTTATGCAGTACTACAGCAATGTGTATTGTCATTTGTTTCATATTTTTGTGCTTCAAAAACCAAAAAAAAAGGTCAGAACGGATTAACCGGATTTACATTGAACCCTATGGGAAAATGTGCCTCGGTTCACGACCAATTCGGTTCACGACCAGAGTCATTTCACGAAATAAGTTCGTGAACCGAGGTATCACTGTAAAATAATATTTTATTAATAAAAATAAAGCATAACAAAATCATATATTATTTTATTGTTTTATTTTTATTATTTCCCTTCTCCGGACTTTACCGAAAGAAACAAGAAGATTAATAACGTAGGTTTTTTCAAGTCATTATCATGATGGGTAATTGATTTTGGGTTAGACCTCCAAATGATCTCATGACCGCATCTGTGTCATTAAGAAACCTCCATGACCGGACACAGCCAAACAGATCGTCCCATGGACGCAACCGGTTTTAAACTCGCCAATCATCATCGCTTCAGCTCATCGGGCGAGCTGACGACCAAATGCCGACAAAACGCATCTCGCAGTTTGATGCGTTCTTCTTGAAAACTGCGGCACGGCATCGCCGGGGACAAGATGCGGGCAGCGAAGAGCAAGTGCACGGGCAGGACGCACGCGTGATGGGCGGCTTGGGGATCATGGAGGAGATATCCTGGACCAGTGCAGCGGCACGGAGCCACGCAGCTGCACGTAGGAGGAGAAGCGGCCGTGGGCGAAGGTCATCACCGAGGCGTCCTGCACGATCTGCTCCGTCTCCACCTCGTTCGCCACGTCCCCTGGCGCGGTGACAACATCGTCACCATCACAGGTGTCACCGCGGCGCACGGCTTCCGCGGAGCGGCTTAAACGAGTCGGCGAACGATTAAACGCGACGTAGTGGAAAAGAGGTTTCCGGCACCTCGGAGTTTGCTCCCTCTTGAGAAATCTTGTCCGGCAAAGCGAGCAGAGCGGCGCGCGATGAGGGTTATGTAGACTGGCCGTCCGTACACGACGAGCTCTGAAGGTCGGAGATCAAGGGAAACACACAAAGTCTTTGCACGACTTACACCTGCCACACAAACGGTGAACTTCCTTTGCACCGTACGTAGCCGACCGTGCCAATTCCACTCCCCACACCGTCTCGTCACAAAAGTGACTCCGTGCTCATATCAACATTCATGTGGTGTTCATCTCCAGTTTAGAGCCCGGAGCCAGTAATGGAAATTCCACATTCCTGTGGCGGGGNCGAGCCTATCCATAGGACAACCAAGTGGTACTGATTTTGGAGGTGGGATGAGCTGAGTCAACTCCCAACCAGGATATTAACTTGTAACCTTCCGACTGAGACCTGCTCATTGTACCACCGAGCCACTTGGCTACTCCGAGCAACTTGGCCGGTTACGCTTACAAAATGCTGGACACAAGCGCCGCACATTGCTCGACATGCCGTTGAAGTTCCACAGGAGACTCTATCGATTGATTGGAGGGGAGAGGCACGCGGTTAGGACAGGATACTGGATTGTGCACAAAATCCATGTGTGATGTGCAGGACCCAATCTGGATGGACGCTCCCTTGGAAGGTCTCGAGCAGAAAACTGTTCCACACATACTTCTTGCACGAAGCGCAGCGCACGCCGGACCTGCTGCCTGCGCACCCACACAGTGACACACACACACGGGGAAGGATGTGGCGAGGTGACACACAGCACACGGGGACGGACGCTGACGAGGTGACACAGCACACAGTGACACACACCACACGGGGAAGGACGCTGACGAGATGACACACACCACACAGGGACGGACGCTGAAGAAGGGACACACCACACAGCGACGGGCGCTGGGAGTGACACACCACACAGCGACGGGCGCTGGGGAAGTGACACACCACACAGCGACGGGCGCTGGGGAGGTGACACAGCACACAACGACGGACGCTGGGGAGGTGACACACCACACAGCGATGGACGCTGGGGAAGTGACACACCACACAGCGACAGACGCTGGCGAGGTGACACACACACAGCGACGGGCGCTGGGGAGGTGACACAGCACACAACGACGGACGCTGGGGAAGTGACACACCACACAGCGACAGACGCTGGCGAGGTGACACAGCACACAGCGACGGACGCTGGGGAGGTGACACAGCACACAGCGACGGACGCTGGCGAGGTGACACAGCACACAGCGACAGACGCTGGGAAGTGACACAGCACACAGCGACGGACGCTGGCGAGGTGACACAGCACACAGCGACAGACGCTGGCGAGGTGACACACCACACAGGGACGGACGCTGGGGAAGTGACACACCACACAGGGACGGATGCTGGGGAGGTGACACACCACACAGGGAAGGACGCTGGTGAGGTGACACAGCACACAGCGACGGACGCTGGGAGGTGACACACCACACAGGGACGGATGCTGGCGAGGTGACACAGCACACAGCGACGGATGCTGGGGAAGTGACACAGCACACAGCGACGGGCGCTGGGGAGGTGACACACCCCGTGTCATATGGAGTGAGTGACCCCCCGTACCATGCGAGTGGTGTGGGGCCAACCCCTCTTCCTCGAAGATGTCAAAGCTGCTGGGCGGGGCGCGGTGGCTCAGTGGGAGGACGGACGCTTGGGTTGCGGATGTGGAGGGGGGGGTGTCTCGCGCCGTACCCAACATTGTAAGATTGTACTGGAGCGAGTGCGTGAGGTTGTAGCTGTAGCTGTGGTGAAGAAGACGACACGCAGGGGCTGTTACAGAAAATCAGTAGCCGTGGTCATTATTCACGAGGTATTGTGGGAGCTTTCATATCACTGGCAAACAGCCATAATTAACAATACAATAAGAAAGGGTGCCTTTCTCAATAAGCCATTGCAGTGCACAGTCAAAAAAAGCACTGCATATCCTGACATAAAATACGGGCATGATGAAGTCATGAGCAAGATTTAGAATCTGTTACTCTTATTTACCGTTGTATTTGTAAACTATGTCCTTGTTTTTTTCTTCTTGGTTCTTTCGGTAAAGTCACGTAGAAGGGAAGTAATAAAATAATAAAAATAAAACATAATAAAACAAAACAATTCTCGAAATATGTCCTTGTTGTCTACATAAAGTAAGTGCATTACCTAAAATAGAAGTTGCTTGAGAGGTCCACATTTTGGAAAATCTTCACATATCTGAAACACAGCAAGAACCATGTTAGCGATTCTATTCCTGGATGCAACACTCCCAACCTGACACAGCAATAATTTTTTTCCAAAATTTTCTTGCTGTGGTTTTCACACCTGATGATGATTGCAATCGAAACGTCGTGATAATTTAATTGATTTCTTTTTATCATTTTATTATTTCCCTTCTACGTGACTTTACCGAAAAAAACAATAATATGAATCCCTGCAGTCACAAAAGCTTTAAATCGAAAAATGAAAGGCAGCTTTCGACTCGGTTATAGACGTAGGAGAGGGGGGGATTTGGCGCTTGCATAAAAAAGGGGAATCGAAAGGTACCTGGCTTCATCTGGGTGGCTGACGCGCACAGATTCATGGGGGATGTACGTCATCACGGTGTCCTCAATCTTGTAGATGCTGTGGCCCCCGATATCGGCCACCTTGCGACGCTTAGTGATGAGCACCATGTAGTAGCCCTCCAGGAAGCGCACAAACCCTTAAGGAGGCAACGCACAATGCAGCACACAACTGTGGAACACGATCCTAGTAAAGCACTCACCACGGCACACGGCGCATAACGAAACACACCGCAATGCAGCTCCCAACACAGCAAACCGATGCAGCACAACGCAACGCACTGAACACCACACAGCATAGCGCCAACGCAATTACAACTCGGCTAGCAATACGGCGCACGACGCAAGACACACAAGGGTACATGCTCGCAACCGTAGCGCCGAGTCTTACCGACGATGCCGTGCGCAGTTGTGGCACGAGAAAGGCCCGGGAGGCCGAGTAGGGGCCCTCTCGCGCCGGAGCGAGCACGGTTGCCCAGGTCGAGGCGGCCCAACAGATCACGCACCTCTGCCTCGCTATACACGTGCTGCATCAAGCACAGGTCACACACAACATTTAGATTGAAAGCTTTCGTGACTGCAAGGATTCATCTTCTTGGTTCTTTCGGTAAAGTCACATAGAAGGGAAATAATAAAATAATAAAAATAAAACATAATAAAATAATTCTCACGACGTTTCGGCCACAATGCAAGCAGCCGTCCTCAGGTGAAGAACAGGTCTGTCGGGAAGACATTATTTTATTATGCTTTATTTTTATTATTTTATTATTTCTTTCTACGTGACTTTACCGAAAACCAAGAAGACCCACGCAACAGCGAGCGTCGTTCCTTCGAATGTGGGTGGGTAAAAAGGCCCATATATAAAAAAATTTGTAAATATGGTATAAATGCAAATACAGGTCAACACATTTCACACTGTCCGTACAGCCCCGCTGGCAAACATGAGCACGAGCAGATCACGCAGCACACGAGTAAAAACAGCAGGTACTCGTGAAGCTGGCCCACACGGGCTCTGTGCGCATGAAGAGCANGGATCACATCTATTAAGTCTGGCGTACATGGGAGTGGACAGTGAGCAGTAGATATTTCGAACAGTGCGCATTACAACCACATGANCGTGTGGGGCCACTGCACGGAAACAAAACGTGGACACAATATGCATTTCTAGCGGTTGACAGGTCAAAAGTACGTAAAAGTTCACTGGCAGGCACGGCGTGAGGAGGCACATTATACAGCAAGCAAAAGGACGTGTGTGTGCAGTACACAAGCGGGGAACACATGTCAAGGGTGTGCAGGACACACCGAGGGAACATCGTGTAGGGTACGCAGTACACAGGGAGGGGAACACATGAAGAGTACGCAATACACAGAGAGCGGNAACACGTGTAAGGTACGCAGTACACAGGGAGAGGACGGAAAGACACGTGTAAGGTGAGAATTATTTTATTACGCAGTACACGGGGAGGGAACACATGAAGAACACAGCACACGGGGAGACAACNACACGTGTAGAGTCACAGTACACAGGGAGAGAACACGTGGGAGTACGCAGTACACAGGGAGGGAACACACGTGTAGAGTCACAGTGCACGGGAGGAACACGCGTGTGAGTACGCAGTACACAGGGAGAGAACACGTGTAGAGTACACAGTACACAGGGAGAGGGAAACACGTGTAGAGTACACAGTACACAGGGAGAGAAACGCGTGTAGAATACGCAGTACACGGGGAGAGAAACGTGTAGAGTACATAGTACACAGGGAGAGAACACGCGTGTAGAGTACGCAGTACACAGGGAGAGAACACGTGTAGAGTACATAGTACACAGGGAGAGAACACGCGTGTAGAGTACGCAGTACACAGGGAGAGAACACGTGTAGAGTACACAGTGCACGGGGAGGAACACGCGTGTAGAGTACGCAGTACACAGGGAGAGAACACGTGTAGAGTACACAGTACACAGGGAGAGAACACGTGTAGAGTACACAGTACACAGGGAGAGAACACGTGTAGAATACGCAGTACACGGGAGAGAACACGTGTAGAGTACATAGTACACAGGGAGAGAACACGCGTGTAGAGTACGCAGTACACAGGGAGAGAACACGTGTAGAGTACATAGTACACAGGGAGAGAACACGCGTGTAGAGTACGCAGTACACAGGGAGAGAACACGTGTAGAGTACATAGTACACAGGGAGAGAACACGCGTGTAGAGTACGCAGTACACAGGGAGAGAACACGTGTAGAGTACACAGTACACAGGGAGAGAACACACGTGTAGAATACGCAGTACACGGGAGAGAACACACGTGTAGAGTACACAGTACACAGGGAGAGAACACGCGTGTAGAATACGCAGTACACGGGAGAGAACACGTGTAGAGTACATAGTACACAGGGAGAGAACACGCGTGTAGAGTACGCAGTACACAGGGAGAGAACACGTGTAGAGTACATAATACACAGGGAGGGAACATTAGTGTAGAGTATGCAGTACACAGGGAGGAACACATGAACTTTTTAGCACCAAGTAGAGTACACAGTACACGGGGAGATAACACATGAAAAGTACGCAGTGCACGGGGAGGGAACACGTGCTGAGTACATGAAAGGCACCTTGTCATCACTGAGGCTCAGCTCACGTGGCTCAGTACGGTCAATCTTGAGCACTCGGAACTTGGAACCTGCGTCGTTGGAGCCCACGAGGAAGAACCTCTGAAACAAACCGAGTCCCACCGCGCCTGTCAACGCAACATACCAACGCGGCTCTCGGACAGCATCGGTTTCTTGCCGCAACGTTTATCCGACCCAGCAAATTCAGCCACGTGTCCGTGTTTTGTTTCCAATTCCCTACGTCCGTTTTGCTCAAATTCAGTGCCTGTCAAATGAATGTCCGCAGTCTGTGTGTTCTACTAACACACGTTCAAATGCCCCCGCGTGTCTGTGCACGACCGTACACGGTATTGTGTCCGTGTGTTTGTACATGAATGTGCAAAGGAAAGCGTGGCACTTGCTATACCCGTGCTACAATTGCACTTTCCCAGGTTCAATTCGTGGCCACGTACCTGTCAATTATACAATACAGTCTTCAATTATATACTATCTCTTTTGCAGCTGCATTTCCAGAAACTTTTAAATAAACTTTCGATTTTGAGAGAAATAAAATGTGCATTATACATTTAAAAAATACAGTAATTAAAATAAGGTTTAGGCTTTTCCAGGAGATTTAGATTTGCAGAGCAAAGGGGGTCTTGCAGGGGAGCAAAGTGTGATGTGTGTGTAATAGTTTCAGAGGTGCTCGCTAACAGCACTTGCCACCATTATGTTAAGGCTATATGGGGGATCTTGGTCTTTGTGCGAATGGGAGCAATGGTGTAGCGGTTAGCACGCTGCACTACGAACCCAGCGAGCCGAGTTCAATTCCCGCTCAAGGCCAACACCAGTGACGATTATCTGAACCGGTCACGGCCTCCCTAGGTCGACTCAGCATCAAATGAGTACCTGTTGCGGTGTGTAAACATCGCACGAGGGAGACAAAGGCGGGCGGGCGGGCTGCCACCCCCCCTCGTGTGCCGTGCCAGCCTTCATAGGTGCTCGCTAACAGCACTTGCCCGTACAGTCTGCTATATGTGGGATCTTTGTCTTTGTGTGAAGAGTTGACGTGTGGAGTAATTAACTCAGGCACCAGCCACGAAGAACTCTGAAGAAGTCACAGCGATCTTGTTATACTCAGTCGACATTTGATCTGCACCAGTGAGTTGGCATTGGAACCTAGTGTGTGTGTGTCTCTTGGTCTAGGGCCGTCCATAAATGACGTCACGCGATTTTGGACGATTTTGACACCCCCCCTCGTCACACGGCATCACAAAAAGTCAGACCCCCCCCCCTCAAATATGACGTCACAAAGCTCTGCCCCCCCAAAATAAAACATGCTTCAAATCGTTTAAACTATTGTCATTATAGTGTGTATTTAATGTGCCGCTGCACTCTGATGTTGTAGGAGAAAACATTTATTAAAAGTATATTTAATTAAGTAGAACGTGTTGTCCGTTTTCATTTAAAGTTGCGCATTTTGATGTGACGTCACATTTCTCAAACCCCCCCCNAGTCACATGGTCACAAATGTCTGACCCCCCCCCCCTAGGTGCGGACGTCATTTATGGACGGCCCCTACTGCACGTCGCGAGACAAACAAGGCCGATGATGACGGACGTGGTCCGCTGCTCACCGCGCGAGTTCGTACAGCACCAGCTTCTGCACCGAGCTGATGATCGGACAGGCGTCTGCCATGACGCCACCTGGAGAGACAGACAAAGTGGTAGCATCGGCCCACGATGATCTCTCTGCTGCTGCTGCTGGGTGGAAAGAACGTTGCTTCGGCGCTTTCACGAGCACTCGAGGCGTATTCAGCCGGTGTTTCCGTGACCGCTGGGAGCCGTGCTGGCTCGGGTCACTAAACAAGAGAGCCATGCTGGCACGGGTCACTAAACAAGAGAGCGTGCTGGCACGGGTCACTAACAAGAGAGCCGTGCTGGCCTGGGACACTAAACAAGAGAGCCGTGCTGGCACGGGTCACTAAACAAGAGAGCCGTGCTGGCACAGGTCACTAAACAAGAGCCGTGCTGGCACGGGTCACTAAACAAGAGAGCCGTGCTGGCCGGTCACTAAACAAAGAGCCGTGCTGGCACGGGTCACTAAACAAGAGAGCCGTGCTGGCACAGGTCACTAAACAAGAGAGCCGTGCTGGCCTGGGTCACTAAACAAGAGAGCCGTGCTGGCACGGGTCACTAAACAAGAGAGCCGTGCTGGCCCCGAGTATCTGTCACGATAACCATGATTGTATTAGTAGTAAATATGAGAGGCGTGCTGTCAACGCACTATACATCACACACTCATTGTGGCATTTGACAGCAAATCAGACAATGCAGGCAGTGTTCGGTAGCAGTTTGATCGCCTCACCAGAATAATCTTCACCTCACCCCCCGCACCCCCCCCACCCCACCCCTCACCCCCCCCTCACCCCCCNTCACCCCCCCCTCACCCCCCCTCACCCCCCCCCTCACCCCCTCACCCCCCTCTCACCCCCTCCTCACCCCCCTCACCTCACCCCCATTCCTCACCCCATCCTCACTCCTCCTCACCCTCACCCTCTCTCCCACCCTCACCCTCTCCTCACCCCCCTCACCCTCTCCTCACCCCCTCACCCTCTCCTCACCCTCACCTCTCTCACCCCCTCACCCTCTCCTCACCCCTCACCTCTCCTCACCCCTCACCCCCTCACCCTCACCCTCCTCCCCTCACCCTCTCCTCACCCCTCACCCTCTCCTCACCCCNTCACTCTCTCACCCCCTCACCCTCCTCACCCCCTCACCCTCCTCACCCCCTCACCCTCCTCACCCCCTCACCCTCCCTCACCCCCTCACCCTCTCCTCACCCCCTCACCCCTCACCCCCCTCACCCTCCTCACCCCCCTCACCCCCCTCACCCCCTCACCCTCTCCTCACCCCCNTCACCCTCTCTCCTCACCCCTCACCCCCCTCACCCCCCCCCCCCTNTCACCCCCTCACCCCCCCCACCCCTCACCCCCCTCACCCTCACCCCNTCACCCCCTCCCCTCACCCCCTCACCCCACCCCCACCCCCCTCACCCCCTCACCCCCNTCCCCCCCTCACCCCCCCCTCACCCCCCCCCTCACCCCCNTCACCCTCACACCCCTCACCCTCACCCCCCCTCACCCCCNTCACCCTCCCCCNTCACCCCNCCCCCCTCACCCCCTCACCCCCTCACCCNTCACCCCCCTCACCCCCCCCCCCTCACCCCNTCCCCTCACCCTCCCCCTCCCCCCTCACCCCCCTCACCCCACCCCCCTCACCCCCCCTCACCCCCCACCCCACCCCTCACCCCCCNACCCCCACCCCTCCCTCACCCACACCCTCACCCCTCCACCCTCACCCCCNTCACCCTCACCCCCTCACCCNTCACCCCCCCCCTCACCCCCCCCCCCCCCCTCACCCCTGCCTCACCCCCCACCCCCTCTNCACCCTCACCCTCACCCCCTCACCCTCACCCCCCTCACCCCCTCCTCACCCCCTCTTCCCCCTCACCCCCCTCACCCNCCTCACCCCCTCCTCACCCCCTCACCCCTCACCCTCACCCCTCACCCCACCCCCTCACCCCCACCCCCTCACCCTCACCTCCCCCTCACCCTCACCCCCNTCACCCCCCTCCTCACCCCCCTCACCCCCTCTCACCTCTCACCCCCTCTCACCCCCTCACCCTCACCCCTCACCCCCACCCCCTCACCCCCCTCACCCCCCTCTCACCCTCACCCTCACCCCCCTCACCCTCCCCCCCCCTCCTCACCCCCCNCACCCCTCACCTCACCCCNCTCACCCCNTCACCCCCNTCCTCACCCCCCTCCTCACCCCCTCTTCACCCCCTCTCACCCCCTCNCACCCCCTCTTCACCCCCTCCCCTCACCTCACCCCTCCCCTCACCCTCCCCCTCACCCCCTCACCCCCCTCTCACCCCCTCACCTCACCCCTCCCTCACCCCCTCACCCCCCTCACNCCCCCTCCTCACCCCTCCTCCCCCTCTCACCCCCTCTTCACCCCCTCTCACCCCCCTCACCCCTCACCCTCACCCCCCTCACCCTCACCCTCACCCCCCTCACCCCTCCTCACCCCCCCTCACCCTCACCCTCACCCCCNTCACCCCCACCCCCCTCACCCCNCACCCCTCTTCACCCCCCCTACCCCCTCTTCACCCCTCTTCCCCCCCTCACCCCCTCTTCACCCCCCTCTTCACCCTCACCCCCTCCACCCTCACCCTCCTCCCCTCACCCTCCCGCCTCCCCGGCGGCGCNAAGCCGACGCTGAGCTGCCAGACCCACACTTCCTGTTGAGCGTGATGTCACCAACGTGACCACACCACGTGCTACAACACACGTGCGCAGGAACCACGTGGGGACGGTGGGGGGGATATCTGACACGTGCTTACAACACCGCGGCGCTTGTGCCAGGCTAGTGCACTTTGAGGCCACGTGAAGTGTCGAAGGTGACTGGTAATGGCTATCCATTGCAATGTATATGAATACATTAACATACCTGTCAACCCCTTATCAGCGCCTACTTTATTAGAGACCAATTCAGACCTTAGGGTCGTCCATAAATGACGTCACGCGATTTTGGACGATTTTACCCCCCCTCGTCACACGGCGTCACAACAAGTCAGCCCCCCTCAAATATGACGTCACAAGCTGTGCCCCCCCCCAAAAAAAACATGCTTCAAATCGCTTTAAACTATTGTCATTGTAGTGCGTATTTAATGTGCGCTGCACTCTAAGGAGAAATCATTTATTAAAAAGTCTATTTAATTAAGTAGAATGTTGTCTATATTTATTTAAAGTTGCGCATTGTGATGTGAACATTTCTCACCCCCCCCCTGCCACACATCGTCACAAATGTCTGACCCTACCCCCCCCCCCAGGTGCGTGACGTCATTTATGGACGGCCCATAGTTTGGGTTGCGTGGCCCAGTTGCACTCCTCTATCTCGTCTTATTGCCATCAACGATGGGGGGGACGTGCGCATCTGCGGCCCGTTGGCTTTCTGGTTCGGTTCGTGTTACGCCCGCGTCTTCGTGGAGTAACGTCCAAAGTCAGGAGTTGCGACGTTTGGGTCCGGACAACGCATTCACACTGTTCCATGCTTTCATGGCTTTCGTGGCTTTATTTTGGTGATTTCGAAAAGTTTACTGGTTTGCCATGTTGTTTGTTGTAGTACGGAGTAGACTGATGGCCTTAATCTAATTGTCATGTGGTTGTTGTTGTTTGACTTGCATCCCAAATTTTTGCACACAGCGTTGGTGTAGACGTGTTTTTTCTGCAAAATTGGCTGTCTTTTCTAGATTTTGTTTGCACTTAGTCACATATTCACTTTAATGTTTTATTGTTATGATTTTGTTTTTTGTTTGTTGCGGTTGCACCGATTCAAGAGCCGAATGGCTCACAGGGCTATACCTAATAAATGAATTCTAGATTTGAAGCTTTCGTGACTGCAATGATTCATATTCTTAGGTTTTTTCGGTAAAGTCACGTAGGTAAAAAACATTAAAAAGTAAAATAAAATAAAAATCACGACGTTTCGGAGGCAACACAAGCTTCCGTCTTCAGGTGGTACCGTCACAGCCACGACAGCTGTATCAAGTAAATGAGAGATTGCAGAAGCTACCACTCCGTTTATATAATGGTTGGAGAAGGTGGAGTTTTTTACCTACGTGACTTTACCGAAAAAAACTAATGAACTTGAAACTTGAACTTGAAACACACACGCGCACGACCGTTTGCCGTCTCGTGTCGCCTTCTACCCGTCTCCGTGGTCACTCACGGAACCCGCTTTAGCCCGTGGCTCACCGTCCATCACGATGTGAAATCAGCTAATTCGGGGTACTTAGGGCCCAACGTTAGTGCCGGATGATCCGAGTCGCGAAAGTGGCTACATACGCTACAAACCCCGCACTTTCAGGGCCCCGCTAAACGCTTTCAAGCTATCGATTCCGGTTCAGTGATTCTGCACTTGCTCTATTACTATAGTACTATACTGCCTTCAACTTTTATGAACGATTGGGTGTTTAAGGTTAGCGATTTGTCGTATTATCTGGCTGTATAGCAAATGAAACAAGCATAACCCGTAAAAAAAAGTTTTTCACTATAAATCCTTTATAGCGTGGCGGCTAGAGCCTCTCGTCCTCTGTTGAGATGTCTGCCACCTATGGGTCAGATGATTGCATTGCACCATTAAGCAATTGGTAATTAAATATATTTTGTCCTAAACAGTGTAAAATTTTGGAGAAAAAAATTCACGAAAATAAATTGTCACGCACAACGAGTCTGTGTGGAAAATGTCAGCCGATTGGATCACGGAAAGTGGGTTAAAAAACGAGCGCGCAAGCGAACTAATATAAAGGATTTTAAAAGTACAATAACTTTACCGTGCAAGTAAAAAATGGTGCTTTAATATTAAACATGTTAGGGCCCCTTTATAACATAAGCTACAGGCCCCGCACTATCTTAATCCGGCACTGCCCAAATGTGGCATTATATTCAACAAGCCGAAAACTTCGGTGGGTTTCAAATGAAATTTATTGTCAAAGGATTTTCACATTTCTAGCAAAAGTACAAGAGGTTATAAACGAGCTCCTTTAAGAACATCTTCACGTAAACACCCACAGCTCAAGTGAACGATCCGCTGCGTGCACATGACAAGGAGGGGTTGGAGGTAACGTTAAGCACGTGGGGAAAATGCGGCCAAGCGAGCAACAGCCTGAACACAGCCAGCTATGAGACGTCCACGGGGCCAGACACCTCACGTTCGTTACCACCCGTGGTGGAAATCGCTTTGAGTTCCAATTTTTCGATTTAAAGCTTTCGTGACTGCAGGGATCATCTTCTTGTTCTTTCGGTAAATGCACGCGACTTTACCAAAAGAACCAAGAAGATGTTCCAATTTATTTACGTCGCTCATACTAGTGACTACGTTATACAACCATTTCAAGCGAGTGGGCTATTTGAAGAGGGGGCAGAAAAAAATCTCTTAGATAAACACATTGGTGCATTAAAAGCTTTGCTAGCTTAGGTGGTAGTACCAATTCGTGCTAAATCTTTGCGAGTGTAAAAAAATAATTGACTGGCAAGAATGTTCCCTGTTTTCTTTCCTCATTTACGTTATTGTGGTTTATCTTGATTTGAAGCTTTCGTGACTGCAGGAATCCATACTCTTTGGTTCTTTCGGTAAAGTCACGTAGGTATAAAATAAAACAAATCACGTTTCGATCGCAACAGGACGACCGTTTGTGTTGCGATCGAAACGTCGTGCTTTATTTGATTTTATACCTACGTGACTTTACCGAAAGAACAAAAGAATAAGGATTTTGAATGATTAGCTTTACAAGCATGTGGACAAATGTCGAGCATGAACGGTAAACTGTTTTTTTTTCACGCCATATACACAGGCATACGACGCCGTGATTTCATTCAATTTTCATATAGAATGTGCCGGACGCAATCGTATTTCATTCTGAATTGCACGGAAGAACAGTTACCGTAACAAAAACGTAATCCGTTTACAATCAATCTGCTTTACATTTATTTACGAAGTTTAAGGCTTGCGTTTTTGGCTTGAATTCCACGTTTCACCAAGTAGAGACTTGTTGCATAAGATATTTCCACTTTTGGGGATATTGAGCTGGAAAAAGCACAAACCAGTCCAAGGCGAGAGACTACATCAGGATACGACAGCGTTCTGGGGGTTGGCGAACGCCATAACTGGTATCAGTACCATGCAACGCTGGGCAGTGTTGAACCAGGGATGGTTGTTTCCAAGTGGATCGACGGACACATTGAGAAAATCCAATGGCAACCTCGTGGAACAATAGCACAGACAGGTTTCTGAGAAGACACTTGTATAGAGATGCACAGAAACAGCAGCAGCAGTTTGATTAGAACATAACCAGGGAATAATACCAGCCACGCGCGTAGTTCGACGGCACTCAAGGGGACAGAAGTGACACGGGGGTGGACTGGGTGGTGTAGGATGTGAAGAGGGGTACGGAGAAGCCTTTGACAGCATTAGATTCTCCCAAGGGGCTTGATGATGAATACAAGGTTATGTTGGGGTCTTTCAGAGTGCAGTGATGGCAGTGTTGAGAGATGGAGGAACCGTGCTTAATAAGGTACACGCCACGTACGATTGGTGACTTTCACATCTTCTTCTTAGTTCTTTCGGTAAAGTCACGAGAAGAATAAAATAATAAAACATAATAAACATAATAAAAATACAATGTATTTTATGTAATCTTTTTATTATTTTATTTCCCTTCTACGTGACTTTACCAAAGAACCAAGAGATGAATCCCTGCAGTCACGAAAGCTTTACATCAAAATCTTTCACATCTTGTCCACAGCGGTAGAACGTGTACACAAGTCCATGGACCAGACTGAAAGCTCTGTGTAAGAACCCTGTATCGGTTGCTGCCAGACAGCCCATTTATAGCTGCTTCTCGTGTGTGCGTGTATGCATGGCACAGAGATCACGGTTTTGTGATGGTCGTAGAAACTAGTCGAGGCACAAGAACAGACACACTCCTCAACCCCCACAGCTCCCCGATGGAAAATCATTGAAACGAAAAGAAAACAGAACAGAGTTGAGGATATTCACGATGGAACTGAATGGTTGTACAGTTATCGATGTGATGTGGCTTAACAGGATGTATTAACCAGTAAGTTAAAGATCCCGTGACATCATTCAAAATAAGAGTAGGCTATGGCGCAATGGCATCATGGTCAAGATTTGGCAAGTAAAACCAAAAACTTATTTGCAAATTACACATTGGGAAACAGCGGCATATCGCCCATGGGTAAACAAATAAAACGTAATGTAATAAAATAAGTATTGTTATTTGAACGTATCAAATTGACTCATTCTCAATTTTTAACAGCAATTTATACCGATACAAAAACATCTACTCAAGCGCTTAACACGGTTTGACGGAGCATCGTGGCTACTTTGTTGAGGCACGCACCGGGCAACTTGCAGAGTTGAGTGCAACGCGAGAGGCAAGCGAGTCCAGGTGCTTTGTAAGCTAACTAGAAGTGCTTTGAGGTAGGAAACTATTGAGAGGGGAAGGGGGGGGCATGAGACCCCCCCCACTTTGCGCTTTAAAGTATTCCTCGTTATTACGAACGAGCTATCCGCGATTTTGGCTATCCACGAATCGCATCTGAAACTCTGCACGGACACCATCGAGCGATGAGGGGGAGAAAAAGTGATGAGAGAGAATGTGATGCGGTGAAGTGAAGAGATGTAGTGAAAAGATAATGTGATGAGAGATCAAGCGATGAGTTACTTTCATATTTATTATAATATTTGATATTTCTTTTTAATTACCAATGTTTTTTTGATTATGATAATTTAACGTTTATTTGCTCATTGATAAGGTAACTCACAAAAAAATGTGAGATTCACAAGCATCGTCGGAACGTATCCCTGGCAAATGATGAGGGAATACTGCAAGCATAACTCGGCAGGAATCAAGGCGATCAATTCATAACGGCCAATCCCTCACGCTCGGTTAACAGCGCATACCTCGCAATCATGAGGTGTTGAGTTCAAATCACAGTCAAGGGTCAACTCGCCCTATCATCCCCTCCGTAGGTCGATAACGTGTACACAGTACCACTTGATAGGAAATCACAGCGGTCATCTTATTGATGAGTTGGCCCTGCATCAACTGAGCAAGGAGGAGCTGGACCCTAGTAGAGTCTGCAGCTCGATTGAGGATTTCCGGCAACTAAGTATAACACTGTGCGGACGAACCTAAAGTATACGCGAAGCTCTACACTACCGTCACCGGTGTAGAGACTTGTAAACCAAACCTACCTACAGCTGAATCTACTACAAAAATGCAATCCATTAAAAAATACAAAAAGGGCTTTAAAAGCTCACAGTGCGTCTAAAAATGTCATGCTTTAAAAACAACAAAAAAATCAGCGTCGCGCTGTGAGCCAACTGGGGCCCGGAGCGACGTAGTGTCACATCATCGCGAGGGGAACGACACGCGCAGTTGTGCGCACCATGCTACTTGCGCCCGGCACTCTTTGCGATCAGCCTGGACTCGAAGCGACGATCCCACAGACATCGGCTCATCTAAAAACATCGCGAGCTCCTGCACTGAACAACTCGACAGAATACCCACAGCATGGGCCCGCAGGTATTTGGGATGTCGAGATGTCAAGAAACACCGTGAAATTTTTAGGCCGTACAAGATGATTCCAAAACAAAAAAATGTGGGATGAACATTAAATAGAGGTCAAACGGTTAGTGTTCTACGCGGAAACGTTTAACTCCACGACGAAAAAATGAAAACGCTTCCTTTTACCGACGATGACATTTCGCGCTGCTTTCTTAACAGAGCTCGGATTGACTTCACGGGCCGGCGGGCAGCGGAGCGTTGTCCTCGGCCGGAGATCTGAGCAGGAGCTGCCCCCTTGACCCCGCCGTGTCGCCCGCGCCCCGGGAGTCAGCGGAGTCCCCGCGCCCCCCCACCTCGGGCCCTGCTGTTCCTCCTTGGGCGCACGCACGCCACGTACGGCACAAAACAGAGCACGCCGCTACCGACTAGCGGCGGCACGCCCGCCAGGTAGAAGGGATGTCGTAGGAGCCCGTCAAGTCCCGGAGGAGACCTAGAGACAAGCAAGGTCTAGTTACGGAACCCTCGCCGCCCCAACTCACTCTCCACTCGCAAACCCCACACGCTCTTGCTCGTTCACTCACTCGCATTTATACTCATATAAGCACAACGACAACAATCCTCCGTGCAGCCTTTAACAGATTGTCAGGGCAAGTGCTGTTAGCAACCATCCATTGATGCCAGCAAGGCGCAACGAGGCACAACGAGGGATAGTGTGGCCAGTAGCACGCCCATTTTACATCCCGCACAAAAATGCTCAAGCCAAGTCGATCTAAGGGAGGCACAGAACCAAATCTGATATCTGCCACTGATGTTCGCCATCATCAGGAATCAAATAAAGATCAAGATGTCACTGCTGTCCATGCATGCGCACAAATACGGAGATCCCCCCCATGGAGCCTTTAACAGACTGATGGGCAAGTGCTTTTAGCAGCATCTATGAAGGCCGGCACAGCACACACGAGGGTGAGTGGCCAACACCACGCCCGGCCGCCTTCATCTCCCAAGTGCTGAAGTTTACACACCACACCAGGTACTCATTTACGGTTGAGTCAACCTCAGGGAGGCCCAGGAACAGTTCAAATATTCTCCAGAGCGGAATCAAACTCTGGTCATTGTGATAATTGTTTTTTTACCCTTTTATCTGGCAACAAAACTGACATGTTTGCATAGACCACAATACCTGCGTCATAATGCAAACAAAAAACATAACTCTGATAATGTATGCACTGTCCTTGAAGTTGATTGGTCCACACCCGAGACAGCTTTCCTTAGAGCCTAGTCTCACATGGGTTGGACCAGATAACGCCAAATGGAGCACAACTGCAGGATTGTGGTCAATCACAAATGACTCCTTGTAAAAAATGTCAGTTTTGTTGCCAGATAAAAGGGTAAAAAAAACAATTATCATATTTTTTACCGGCAAATGAGGTTCCAATGGTTTAAATGTCTGGCCATTGTTTGTGAGCTAACCACTACGCTACCACACGCAAGCACACGTGAGCACACCCTGCATACCTCACCTGCCACCGTAGGCCCAACGGTCATAGGCACAGACATGAGGCCCAGCACGATGCCGATGGCCTGCGAGGCGTGGTGCGGTCCCACGAGCTCGAAGCAGATGGGGCCATGAGCGACGTGATGCAGCCGTCAAACAGCCCCATGACGATGCACACCGCCACCAGGGAACCCAGCGAGGAGCACATGGGGATGAGCGCCGACATGAGGCCCACCGCCAGGAAAGCGACGATCTGCACGGCCCGGACACGCGTTCAGGTCACGTGAGCGCACGCGCGCGCACGGCTCCGCGGGGCGTGCCCGGCAATGCGCGGCGCCAGATTCCTCACCGGCACCCGTAAACGACACCGTCGCATCACCGCCACAATACGATCCCTCCGCTGGCTCGCAGTGCAAGCGAGAGGCCGCGTGCGCGCGAAGGCACGGTCACTGGCTGGCGGCGCGCGGCACCTGCAAGTAGACCTTCTTGACCCCGGGATGATGTCGCCAGCCAACCGAAGCCGAGGCGGCCCAGCCCAGAAGATACAGCGATGCAGATGATGAGCACGTAATCGTGCTGAGCAGCCTCCGCATCCAGGTTTTCCTTCACGTAGTTCATCTGCACTCGCCGGTACGGCACGGCGCACGGACTGTCACGCGGCACGCCCCACGACACGCCACGTGAATCCTCGGCAATGCAGAACAGGGGATCCCGAGTACAAGTTTCAATTATTTGGTTTTGCCCTGTGAGCCATTCGGCTCTTGAATCGGGTGCAACCACAACAAACAAAAAATGAAGAAAAAACATCTTAAAGTGACTAGAAGGTGCCCGCAAAAATGTGTCCGCAGGAAGCGATTGCGGTAAGATCCGCAATGCCTTCCGGAAGAAACGTGTAATAATTCAAAGGAAATATGGGATCTCAGTGAGATCGCACGACGATGGGAGCGGCAGTGGTTGCTAGGGATGACGTCGCCACTCACACTGCAACAACCAATCAGAAGCCAGGAAGATAACCCCCCCAAGCAACACGCCTGCTGCCATGACATCATCACTCCGTGCAATTCAGCCGGTCTGTGGCACTGGTAAGTATATTCATTTGTAACGATAACTAATTCACATTAATGTTATTATTAGTGTTATAACATTAAATATCTTCTTGGTTTTTCGGTAAAGTCACGTAGAAGGGAAATAATAAAATAATAAAAATAAAACATAATAAATATTCTCACGATGTTTCGCCACAACGCAAGCAGCCGTCCTCAGGTGAAGAACAGGTCTGTCGGAAAGACAGCGTCTTGTTGTGGCCGAAACGTCGTGAGAATTATTTTATTATTTTTATTATTTTATTATTTCCCTTCTACGTGACTTTACCGAAAGAACCAAGAAGATGAATCCCTGCAGTCACGAAAGCTTTCAATCGAAGGTCATCAATTACTCGTCGGGCAAGCAAACAAAACAAGAAACCGGGAGACAAATCCCCAAGAACTCACGAGATGGACGTACGGCACAAAATATCCGAAGAGAGCAATGGGGACCCGGACACCAGACGCAGAACGTCTTTATTCTCAAAGGAGGGCAGCGGCCACAGCCAGAGGGGGCAGCATTGGTCCGAGCCCCTTCCACATCTAGCCTGGGCATCAGGGGCCTGAACAGAGAGGGGGGGCGGGGGGGAGATCACAGTTGGTGAGCAAGTGCACATAGAGATCACAGCAGTGAAATGTGTCGTCAGAATCTTTGTTAATTTAATTCCTGGGAGGGCATCCGATGGCGGTTATGAAAGTATTTTTTTCCACAGATGTCCAGCGGACGCGGGGTCGTCAGAGATTTACAACATGCAAACACAAGTGCATGATAGGAAAAAGGAAAGCAAGTCAATCAAAATAAGTAACTAAATATAAAGTAAAGAAGTACAAATTGCATAAGTGCATAAATGTCAGCCGAATTGCTAGGTTACTCATAAACCAGTTTACGTACCTTCTGAAAATGTTAGTTGACCAAGTGTTTTAAGAAGACTATCATGATCTACAGTATCAGAGGCTTTTGACAAGTCGAGGAATAGTGCACAGCAAAGTAGTGGCCTTTATCCAGTTTACTGAAGAGGACATTTGACACATTATTGCTTGTGGTGGTGCAGTAATCCTCTCGAAAAACAGACTGTTTACGAGAGACCCACAGAGCAGCAGTGTCACACTTAAACTCACGACGCAGTCACTGAATTGTATGTGCAAGAAGTGAACATTTTACTGGTAGGAACCTCCTGGTACACCAGCCCACAGGGGATTATTGTGTCCGTCCGTCGTGCAGGGAGGGGCTGGGTGGGGAGGGGGTGGGAGGGTNGGCTGGGTGGGGGTGGGAGGGTGGGNCTGGGTGGGGAGGGGCTGGTCACCCCGTGGTGCCCTTATAAAACTCAACGTTTAACCTACTCAGCCGGCTTGTGCCCGCCCTCACAGTCGGCCATATTTGCGGAATACACCACGCCGCCGTTGACCCTGGCCATTGACCGAGCAACCCAACGTTCCTACCAGCTCCCTCCGCAGGAATGTGTTAGATTTATATACGTTGTATATATTCGATTTCTTTATGCTCTCTGCAGCTACTAAATGCATTATTTTTAACAGTTAAAAGTGCAGCCCTGCAACTGCAGCTGTATGTATGTATAACTTCTTTCGCACCGTACATAACCAACCATGTGCTCAGGCCCATGCCGGCGGAACGGCCTCTACTCATGCGAGCTCGAGCGGTATTTGGTCTACTCTTCCCCGACCAGCGGTTGTATTTGGAGGTGGTGGGAGGACCCGCTCTCTACGCCACCACGTGCGACCTGCCGATTGAACCTCTATCGTGGATAATATCGGTCGCGAAAGCCTACGTGTTAAACTGATCCAACGTGGTTTCTGCAGGTACACCGATGGGTGGGGACAGGGGGTGGTTGTAAGACGCTTGCCCATTGTTTCGACTTCCTTGCAGAGACGAATCAAATCTGCGACCTCTGGATTGAAATTCCAGTGCGCTGACCATTGCGCATGACCACTCTGTACGTCAGTCAACATCATAGCGCACAGCAGCAACTGTTCAAACACAGCACTTTAAGCAAAAATATTTGCAATTTTCGTGAACATATTTCCTGAAAGTGGGAAGAGAGTCCCGCCGGTTTGTTGAACTTTAACCTTCAGATTCTTCTGCCAGGTAATTACCGGTAGAGTGATGAACCACCTGGTCATGAGCCGAACATGGATTTGTAAACAGGCCCCTACGATAACACTGAACACAAATCGATTCTTGAATCGCGACAGTCCCCACCGAACCGTGGGGCTGGACGTTGGCGATCGGAATCATTTGGGCCCCCCCGTTGGGGTACAAAGCACGAGGAGACACACGCGGCAACGTGGAAGGGCGGGGGGGGGGGGTGGGGGTGGGGGNGGGGTCGTGCCGGTAGGCGAAACCCGCAACGATGAGCGGCAGCATGAGCGCAGCGAGCGCCTGCAGCGTGAGCACCAGCCCAAACGAGGCCAGCATGTGCTTCATGATGTAGGACAGCGCCACGGTGAACACGCTGCTGCCCGCCATTACTATGCCGTTCACCAGCCCCAGCCGGCGCTTGAAGTAGTGCCCAGGATGACGAGCGAGGGCTGGAAGGCGAAGGCGGCACCACGGCGAACACCACCCCGTAGGTGAGGTACAGCAGGTCCAGCTGTCTGCAGGCCGTGACCACAGAAAGCCACAATCTTTAAGCACATCTCACAGATGTCTACAAACAGCAACCACCGCACCGCCGGTACATCTGCCGAGGTCGTTTTAGAAAGCCTGCGTAGTTTACGTGAACGATGCTAATAATACGGAACTCTTGTTGATCTTTGACTCAATCACGTGGCTCTTTGGCCACAGTGGTGCTTATCCGCTCCAGCACCTACAATAAACCTGATGCGTGATCTGATCCCCCTTTTGATAATACTGTAATGAGAGCCGATGTCCGGCTCACGTGGTGATCGGCTCTGCCGGTCCTGCTCTACAGCCAATGGGGGAGAGCCTGGGAGCATGGCCCTGGCGTGATCGAGGGTGCCAGCTAGGATGATTGGTTCTGCTGGTCTTGGCTTTAGCCAATGGGAAGACAAGTCAGGGCGTGGTCCGGGAGTTGATGGGGAATCTGGAACATTCAGCGCAGGCTACCAAGGATTGGCTGGAGCGTACCACGTGATCCAGGCGTTAAATAAGGGGAGAGATGAGGGACACGTGGTCAGAGGAGGAACGAAGAGAGAGAGGGAGGGCCAGGCGCGAGCGGGCTCCGAGTGCCACGTGGCGGTGCGTCTCTTGCGATCCGTCTGCCCACTTCCCGTTGCCTGCCAGCAACGGGAGTGCTTGTGAACTGAGATAAGTAAATAAAAGGACCGATTCCACAAGCCGCCTCCAAGAGTATTATTACAATACAACAAAACAGGCATGTGCTATTGGAGAGGGGTGAGTGTGGAGGCAGAGCCATTCAATTGCAAGGGGCTTCCCACTATCGAGAAAGAAAAATGAAATCCAGACACGTCAGACATACGGACCCGGAAAAAGCAGCCTTACATGAAAGCACATTTAGGCAAGCAGGCTGTAGGCACGTGCGAGCGTGAAGCGCACGGACGGACGGGGCGATGCGCGTGAACTCACTTCACAAAGGAGCTGCACAGGAGCCAGCGAAGGCCACGGTGGCCCCACCACGGCCGTGATGCGGCAGCCGAAGCGGCCGGTGAACAAACTCACGACCGGCGCGCACAGGAAGAGCATGCCCATGGCCAGCGCGCCCACAAACGCTGCCGGCACACCACCACCCACAGCACATGCGGTTATAGAGCGCACGGCATCGGCAATGCACGGCACAGCTAACGGCGCGCGCGCACACATACACACAGGGCTATCCGTAGAGAGCTCGGCACACAGCGAGCAGGCTAAGATTGTTGTATGAAACATTAACACTACCTTTTGATTGAAAGCTTTCGTGACTGCAGGGATTCATCTTCTTGGTTCTTTCGGTAAAGTCACGTAGAAGGGAAGTAATAAAATAATAAAATAAAAACATAATAATTTCACTATTATGTTTATTTTATTATTTTATTACTTCCCTTCTACGTGACTTTACCGAAAAACCAAAAGATTAACACTACCTTTTATGTGCAGGGTGCTTCAAAAGAATGTTAACACTTAGATGGGACTATCGTTTTTAGTGGAAAAGGAACGGATAATACACTGTAACATGATAACAAATGTATGTTATAGCTTCAAAAGTCAGAGTCTCCACTTGTTCGCCGTCGTTGTCAACGCGTGCCTGGAATCTTCTCCAGGTGGTCTCCAGAGCCCGGAGGCACATTTTTCGTATTGTTGCAAATTCTCAGAAGCGTTAAAAAATATGTCAGATTGCTTGCATCGTTTGTGTTGACACTTTGGACCCTGTGGTTGTATTTTATTGTACCGATGTTCGCTGTTATTTGCCATTTCTCGCTCGTGCCATCGTTGGTCCCGGCTACTGGCCAACATCTCTTTGTGTGCCATCTTTGCAAGCCCAGTTCCTTTTCTTGACGACGCCACATCGAGCTTGCGCTTCTGCTGTTCTCCGTTCTCTGGCCCACGTGCCCCTTTTTAAATCCTTTATATTAAGTTCGCTTGCTTTTGCAAATCTTTCGGTCGTTTTTTAACCCACTTCCCGTGATCCAATCGAGCTGACTTTTTCACACAGGCTCGTTGTGCGTGACAATTAATGTTCGTGAAAAAAAATTCCAAAATTTTACACTTTTTAGGACAAAAATATTATATTTAATTACCAATTGCTTAATGGTGCAATGCAATCATCTGACCCATAGGTGGCAACCATCTCAAGCCAGAGGACGAGAGGACTCTAGCCGCCACGCATATAAAGGATTTATAGTGAAAAACTTTGTTTTTACGGTTATACTTATTTCTCTCTCTCAGTGCGACTCAATAGAAGCTGCCATCTCCCCCACGCATCGTCGTGCACTGCTTCGGCTTATGTTTCGTATCCATTCCCCCTTGAGGGCCCGCCCACTGGCTCTATAAATGAACTGAAGAAACAGGTTCTGAACAAAATTCAGAGGGGTTTTTGTTGCACAAATAGGAATAGAGTTTAACAGATTTTTTTATACTCTTAGGTTTTTTCGGTAAAGTCACGTAGGTAAAAGAAATAAAAAATAAATAATAGAAATAAATAATAGAAAGAAAATAATAAATCACGTTTCGGGCGCAACACAAGCGTCCGTCATCAGGCGGTACAACCACAGCAAGAAACAAATGCTGAAGTGCATTCATCGTGATTTATAATTTATTTCTATTATTATTTCTATCATTTTATTATTTATTTATTTTATTTTACCTACGTGACTTACCGAAAAAAATCCTTGCAGTCACGAAAGCTTCAAATCTAGAAAGATTATATGTATAAAAAAGGTTGTTTTCTTAACCAGAACTTTTTAAAATGTTTACATTTTCCTCTGGATTTTGGAGTAGCCAGACGGCATTCAAATGATGCCAAAATTGTTGCGACGCATTCTTGTGGTTACTAAGGCCCTGTGAAACGCAGGTAACCCTCGATTTACAAATACGGATGCGTAGGTAAAAAAACGCGTAAAAGAAATTTAATAAAAAATAATATTTTATACTAAAATTAAGGAGGCGTTTCAGAGTTCAGAGAGTAATTTAAAAGCTACTCCTAACCTATCAAAAAAGAAACACCAAACTATTTTTTATTTCACCGAGTAATGCCCACCGAGCTGCTACATAGCACTTTTTGCAGAAGCGACTTGGCTATCACAAATGTCAGCTCAACGAAGTGGCTTATCACGTGGAAATTTCTAGCAGCCAAATACTCTGAACGCAAGTTCATAAATGTGGAGGGGAAAACCGGAGGACCCAGACAAAACTCCACGTGACCACGGAGAACACGCAAACTCCAAATATAAAGCAGGCTTCAGGGTAGGGATCAAACCCACGAGCTCCTGCATACTAGTCCAGGAAGTTAACATCTTGCCACCGTTACACCCGTACTTTTCACAATAAAAAATAATCATAAAACAAATATTAGAACAATTGAATAATCAGTATTTTAAAACATTAATAATTAACCGTTTCAGGGAACTCACCAAAGGATATACACATGTTCATCTTCTTGGTTCTTTCGGTAAAGTCACGTAGAAGGGAAGTAATAAAATAATAAAAATAAAACATATATAAAAGAATTCTCACGACGTTTCGGCCACAACGCAAGCAGCCATTTCTGTCTCCCGACAGACCTGGTTTCACCTGAGGACGGCTGCTTGCGTTGTGCCGAAACGTCGTGAGAATTATTTTATTATGTTTTATTTTTTATATTATTTTATTATTTCCCTTCTACGTGACTTTACCGAAAGAACCAAGAAGATGAATCCCTGCAGTCACGTAAGCTTTAAATCGAAATTTTATTGTTATATTTTATTATTTTATTACTTCCCTTCTACGTGACTTTACCGAAAGAACCAAGAAGATGAATCCCTGCAGTCACAAACACTTTAAATCGAGATATACATGTTGCAATGCAGGGGTCCTCAACCCCCGGGCCGCAGACCGGTACCGGTCCACAGCCTGTTAGGAACCGGGCCGCACAGCAGCAGGAGGTGAGAGCGGTGAGTCCGTGTGTGTACACACTCTACACACCGCATAGTGGTGAGCGGCGAGTCCGTGTGTGTACACACTCTACACACCGCATAGTGGTGAGCGGTGAGTCCGTGCGTGGCCCGCCCCCATTATTTTATTTACCACTTCCATCCGTGCCTCTTTCCCGCACTGCTCACTCGTCTCAGTCACAGTGTTGGTAAGCCCACAAGCTCTAACCCCTAGCCAACATGAGTAAAAAACAAACGTCGCTGGAGAACTTTTTTGAAAAGGGGGAACGACCCAATGATGAAACCCCCCCACCCCCGGTCCATGAAAAAATTGTCTTCCACAAAACCGGTACCTGGTGCCAAAAAGGTTGGGGACCGCTGTTGTAATGGACTGGCAAGGCGATGTGGAGACGTTACTGTTGTACCGCAGGGACACCGCGACCCTGTCGCGGATGGACGATACAGCCTCCTGGGTCGTTCTTGTTTGACCTCACGGCGCTTGTCAAGTGAAATTCCATTCACGTGGAAATTCGATTTCGTCAAATCGCAAAGTGTTCGTGCTTTGTCAATTGTGTAAAACATGAAAATGCCGTAAAAGCTAAATGTTCGTAAATCGAGGGATACCTGCACAGTAAAACAGGATGGCGTCTTCCTCTCTCTATCACAAGCCGATGGCTTCCCTCTGGCTCCACAGGCATCGGCCAGGGTCCAACGTAGCCGTGGAACTGCACAACGTTGGCATGCAAAGGGCCCCTAATCTCCCAAAATCCACTGCCACTCACTGCGACTGGAAGTTGCTTAATGTGAGTAATGCACTCAGGAATCTGACCCAATTAAAAACATTATTTCCAAACAATCACTCACTGTCGACAGAGCCATGCACAGTAATTGGCAATAAGGCACATGTGGTGCGGACCACGGCACAATGCCAACAATCTATCGTTACACTTAACTTAACGAAACATTCCTCTGCCCACCACCACTTAGAAAGGCGCTAAAAACATAACAGCGGCTTTGTTAGTTACAGTGGGAGGGAGGGGGCGGGTTGAATCATCTCTCAACCCGACATCCAGCCGAATCTCGCCCAACCCAGCTCCCAGTTCCACGAAAGTCCTGGCGTGACCCGGGTGAGCCCGGAAACCCTCACGCACCCAGCCGCACGACAGCCAAAGCCGGGTCCACACACTGTGGGACATCCATGAGCTCAAACCAATGTTCCTCTGATCTTCGTTCTTACATTGCTGCAATCTGCATGGTTATGCGTCACCACTCGCTTTTTGATGTTAGGAATTTTTGTGGCCCAGGTAATGCTTGAAAATCAGACGATCTTTGTTTCTAGAGTTCCCACCTGGTTAAAAATAAATTAACGTCAACAACGTGTTCAGAACCCACGTACAGTACTGTAAAGTTGCTTAACGCTCACTTTACTTTGTTACTCTACAACCTTAAATGTTCCAATTTTCCCCAAGTCTGCCGTGCAAAGAGACATCTGGTCTCGATGGACTCTTCATC
Source organism: Lethenteron camtschaticum (assembly GCA_018977245.1). NCBI lineage: Eukaryota > Metazoa > Chordata > Hyperoartia > Petromyzontiformes > Petromyzontidae > Lethenteron > Lethenteron camtschaticum. The sequence goes on along the minus strand of MU249610.1, from coordinate 6,199,707 downwards.
ACATTCAACCTCAGCCATGACCTATATCCACTGTTGGTGCCCCCAAGCCGTCGCCATATAATCACAGTCCTGTGATGCAAAAGTCCACTGCTCCTGCTCACGGGCCGATTTCATTGCTCCATCTCTGCAGTGGAACGTGCTTTCGGGCGAGTTCTTGCTTTGCCACTTCGTAAATAATCTCTCCCACCCACCGTCCCTCCTAGCGTGTATCCTGCAGTTATAATTATATCTATAACCAGTGGATACCTCTAATCCAGACCTCCCTCTGTTTCACACTATTTCCAAGCGTGCATCTCTCCACTCTTGTTGGCACATGTTTCTTTCGCCTTGCAAATACGTGTCCGTGTTTCTGATCTAATAAGTCACAGTAGGCAACATGCGCCGATGACATACCTTGGACATATTGCCATGCAGATGCTTTTCATCAAGTTCTGTTTTTCCCAAAACCAACTCATCACACACTCCCGCCCAGCTCCAATTCATCATCATCAGGACTCCCCCCGTGTAAAGGAAGGACATCGGACTGCAGCCTTGAACAATGCTGAGTTCTTTTAACAGAGTTCAACAATTAAAACCACATCTGGGTGCATGTGGCGTGTTCTCGTCTAGTGCAGCAATAGCCCATACAAAAGTCCCAAATGTGAAGCACCAGCATTATTATAACATTATTATGAATACGGTATGGCGGCAGAGACCTCCTGCATTCCACTGGGATGGCACATTCCCCAAACGTGGTCAAGGTGCATCCACGCATTTATTTTTCTGTGTTTTACCAGATAAGGCCCGCTGAGTTCTACAGCTCTTTTTTCAGAAGTGAACTGGCCACAAATGATAGATCACCGAAGTGGCTTATCGTCGTGTGGAAATTTATAGCAGCCAAAGACTCTAAACGCATGTTTCTAAAATGGAGGGAAAAACTGGAGGACCCGGAGAAAATCCACGCGACCACGTGGAAACAGAGACGCAAACTCCAAATATACAGCGAGGTCTGGGTCGGGATCGAACCCACGACCTCCTGCAACCAGGCGAGGTAGTTAACATCTCCTAGCCACCGTGATGAGAGAAGACCAAACTCCAAAGAAACAGCAGGCGTCAGGGTCGATCGAACCCACGACCTCCTGCATACCAGGCAAGGTAGTTAACATCTCCTAGCCACCGTGATGATGAGAGAGACGCAAACTCCAAATATACAGCAGGCGTCTGGGTCGGGATCGAACCCACGACCTCCTGCATACCAGGCGTAGCTAGCCACCTATGATGATGAGAACAGACTAAACAGCAGTCTGGGTCATCGAACCCACGACCTCCTGCATACCAGGCAAGGTAGTTAACATCTCCTAGCCACCGTGATGATGATGAGAGACANCAAACTCCAAATATACAGCAGGCGTCTGGGTCGGGATCGAACCCACGACCTCCTGCATACCAGGCAGGTAGTTAACATCTCCTAGCCACCGTGATGATGAGAGACGCAAACTCCAAATATACAGCAGGCGTCTGGGTCGGGATCGAACCCACGACCTCCTGCATACCAGGCAGGTAGTTAACATCTCCTAGCCACGGTGCATAACTCACNAGCGGCTCGGTATNAGNCGAAAGTTNAAGACGNATTTTGANATCTATCCGCTGGAAANATATTAACTATTCTGTAANTCTAATTTCTTAAANTCCGAGNTGGACTCAACTCTTTGCTAGTTNTTGNTCGAANAGTNCGTGACTAATCACGTAAGTAAAAATAATCAAATCAATGAAAAACAACTAAATTAAATCACGACGTTCGGGCGCAACACAAGCGTCCTTCTTCAGGGGGGGACAACGTAGGAAAGCACAACCGCTTAAGTGTGTCACTGTGTCACTTAAGCGTGTCACTGTGTGTCACTTAAGTGTGTCACTGCCACTGTGTGTCACTTAAGGTGTCACTGTGTCACTTAAGCGTGTCACTGTGTCACTTAAGTGTGTCACTTAAGCGTGTAACTGTGTCACTGTGTCACTTAAGCGTTAACTGTGTGTCACTTAAGGTGTCACTGTGTGTCACTGTGTGTCACTTAAGCAGGGTGCTTTCGCTCGTTGTCCGCCCCTGAAGAAGGACGCTTGTGTTGCGCCCGAAACGTCGGATTTAATTTAGTTGTTTTCATTTATTTTCTTCCCCCGTGTTTTAAATTGCGTGCCGGGATAAGAACCGAATGCCGACACGGTATACATGTGATATGAATGTCCAAATGCTGGTGCCACTTTGTCGGATAATCATGTGCGGCCAGGTTCCTTCTAAAATATAAGTTACTAATACCTTAGTTGGGGTTTGTCTGTTAGGATGGAGATGGTTTAGTTTTATGGTATGTGTTCGGGTGATTTGTTTACCATTGTTGTAATTTGCACTACTATCATGTGTTTGAATTGTTTGTTGTTGTAACGTTCTCACCCGCCCCGATCGGACATCTGTGAAAAAGAGCTTATAGCTCATCGGATTCCTCTGTATAAATACAGATTCTGATTCTGATATGGATTGGAAATCAGATGTACCGACGATGAACACCACACACAGGCAGCAGAGAACACAAAAGTCTCGTGGAAAAGTTCAGTGGCCACCCCCCCCCCCCCAGTGAGCGACCCCACCACCCCCAAGTGAACGAGCCCCCCCCCNACCACTCACACCCCCCCCCTACCACTCACACCCCCCACCACTCACACCCCCCNACCACTCACAGCCCCCCACCACTCACAGCCCCCCACCACTCACACCCCCCCACTCACCCCCCCNCCACTCACACCCCACCACTCACACCCCCCCACCACTCACCCCCCCCACCACTCACCCCCCACCACTCACCCCCCCCACCTCTCACCCCCCCCACCTCTCACCCCCCACCACACACACACCCCCCACCACTCACACACCCCCCCCCACTCCCCCCACCACTCACACCCCCCCCCACTCACACCCCCCCCCCCCCCCCTCCCCACCACTCACACGCCTTGCTGCTGCTGCCCGCGTCGCCCCCGAACTGCAGCAGGGCGAGGAAGAGGATCCCGAATGAGTTGTGGATGCCGAAGATGGCCCCGTTGCACCACATGGAGGCGACCATGACCACCCAGCCAAACCCCCCTCCGGCGGCTCGAAGTCGCAGGCCGCCCAAGCTGCCCATCGCTCCCCCCCTCCTCCTCCTCCTGCTGCTGCTCTGGCTGCTGCTGTTCCCCTCAACGTTGTCCAGTCGTCTTCTGCACGATCCGTGCCCGGCTGCTGCTGCTGCTGCTGCTGGTGGTGGCATCCACCGTCGACTTGCTCGAGGTCGATGCCGGCCACGTGGCGCGTCATCTCCATGACGACCGCACGGGCTCGTCATCTTCTCCGGGCATCTCCGTTGCCTGGCGACTGCTCCGAGTCGAGGTCCTTCAAGTCGCCGTCGTCGTCAGCCGCTTCAGGCTCCGACTGGCGACAGCCGCCGGCTCCGCGGCGTGCTCAGCAGGGGCACGGCCACCAGCAGCGTGTGACGACGGGCAGTCCTGGCGGGTGAGGGGGCAGGGGGGGGCAGGGGGGNCGTGAGGGGGCAAGGGAGGGGGGGGGGGGGGGGCGGAGGGGGGCAGGGAGGGGGCAGGGGGGGGGGGCGGGGGGGGAGAGGGGGGNAGGGGGCAGGGGGNGGGGCGAGGGGGCAGGGGGGCAGCGGGGGGGAGGGGGCGGGGAGGGGGCANGAGGGGCAGCGAGGGGGCAGAGGGCAGGGGGGCGAGGGGCAGGGGGCGAGGGGGCAGGGAGGGGGGCAGGGAGGGGNCAGGGGGCAGGGGGGCAGCGAGGGGGCAGGAGGNGGGGCAGCGAGGGGGCAGGGAGGGGGCAGGGAGGGGGCAGGGGGCAGGAGGGGGCAGGGAGGGGGCAGGGGGCAGGGGAGCAGCGAGGGGGAGGGGGGCAGGGNGGGGGNAGGGGGGCAGGGGGAGGGGGCAGGAGGGGACGAGGGGGCAGGGGGGGCAGAGGGGGGCAGGAGGGGGCAGGGGGGCGGAGGGGGCAGCGAGGGGCAGCGAGGCGGGNGGCAGGGGGGNAGGGGGGCAGGGGCGAGGGGAGCGAGGGGCAGCGAGGGGGGCAGAGGGGGCAGGGAGGGGGCAGGGAGGGGGCAAGGGGGGGGGCAGCGAGGGGGCGNAGCNAGGGGGGGCAGCGAGGGGNCAGGGAGGGGGCAGGGAGGGGGGCAAGAAGGGGCAGGGAGGGGGGCACGGGGGCAGAGTCAGGGAGAGTACGGGCAGGACAAGGGGAGCGATGGGGGGGTGGTGGGGGGANGAGATCACTTTGAGAGCACGTGGAGAGACAGGGAACGAGGAGTTAGTGCCCCCGCCGCCGCCTAACGTTGCAGCGAGCCGTGCCGATGTATTGCCACGTCGATGCGAGTTAATCGATGGTCGATCGCACGCACGAGCGCCCACTAGTTATCACCACGGCACAAAGGCTCCGTTCCTCGTCAGACGGCGATCGGAGCCGCTGAGGAAGGGGCGCGCAGCCCTCGAGCGCTGCCGGCTCGAGGGATGTCCGACCCGGGGGGGGGGGGTTGGTGGTGGTTGTGGGGGCTTCGTGGACTCACACGAGGACAGAGAGACGAGGAGAGACGGGGAGAGGCGAGGAGAGACGGGGAGAGGCGAGGAGAGACGGGGAGAGGCGAGGAGAGACGTGGGGGTGGTGGTGGGTGGGAGATGAGTTGGGGTAGGGGGCACCGAGTGGGAGACGAGAATGGAGCTGGGAGGAGCATTACATTGTCTTTAATCGGGCAGCAAGGAGGCCCAAGTAAGTTGTCAGGCTCCAGGGGAGAGGGGAGAAGAGAGGGGAGATGGAGAACCGCAGCTCACCGCGGCGACATCGCGGCGTCTCTCCTGCACCCGCGGCTCGCTCCGCCACGCAGCCGCAGCGAGGAGGAGCAGGAGGCAGCGCGCGCCGCTCATTGGTCGCGCCGAGTCACGTGGGCACGCGCGCGCGCGACAGGTTACTTCCCGGAAGTGAGGGGCTCCACGTGGGGGGGATGGTGGTGGTGGTGGGGGATCGGCGCGCGGGGTGGGAGACGGGGGGAACAGGGAGGTGGGGGGAACAGGGAGGTGGGGGGGGGAACAGGGAGTGGGGGGGAACAGGGAGGTGGGGGGGGAACAGGGAGGTGGGGGGGAACAGGGAGGTGGGGGGGGAACAGGGAGGTGGGGGGGGGAACAGGGAGGTGGGGGGGGAACAGGGAGGGGGGGGAACAGGAGTGGGGGGGGGACAGGGAGGTGGGGGGGGAACAGGAGGTGGGGGGGGAACAGGGAAGTGGGGGGGGAACAGGGAGGGGGGGGGGGAGGAGGGGACAGGGAGGTGGGGGGAACAGGGAGGTGGGGGGGAACAGGGAGGTGGGGGGGAACAGGGAGGTGGGGGGGGAACAGGGAGTGGGAGGAGTGGGGGGGGAACAGGGAGGTGGGGGGGGAACAGGGAGGTGGGGGGGGAACAGGGAGGTGGGACAGGAGGGGGGGGAACAGGGAGGTGGGGGGGGAACAGGGAGGTGGGGGGGAACAGGGAGTGGGGGGGAACAGGGAGGGGGGGAACAGGGAGGTGGGGGGGAACAGGGAGGTGGGGGGGAACAGGGAGGGGGGGGGGAACAGGGAGGTGGGGGGAACAGGGAGGTGGGGGGAACAGGGAGGGGGGGAACAGGGGTGGGGGGGGAACAGGGAGGTGGGGGGGAACAGGGAGGTGGGGGGGAACAGGGAGGTGGGGGGGGAACAGGGAGGTGGGGGGGGAACAGGGGGGGGGGGAACAGGGAGGTGGGGGGAACAGGGAGGTGGGGGGGAACAGGGAGGTGGGGGGGAACAGGGAGGTGGGGGGAACAGGGAGGTGGGGGGAACAGGGAGGTGGGGGGGGAACAGGGAGTGGGGGGAACAGGGAGGTGGAAGGAGGGGGGGGAACAGGAGGTGGGGGGGGAACAGGGAGGTGGGGGGGGAACAGGGAGGTGGGGGGGGAACAGGGAGGTGGGGGGGAACAGGGAGGGGGGGGAACAGGGAGGGGGGGGGAACAGGGAGGTGGGGGGAACAGGGAGGTGGGGGGGAACAGGGAGGTGGGGGGGGAACAGGGAGGTGGGGGGAACAGGGAGGTGGGGGGGAACAGGGAGGTGGGGGGGACAGGGAGGGGGAACAGGGAGGTGGGGGGGAACAGGGAGGTGGGGGGGAACAGGGAGGTGGGGGGAACAGGGAGGGGGGGGGGAACAGGGAGGTGGGGGGGAACAGGGAGGTGGGGGACAGGAGGTGGGGGGGAACAGGGAGGTGGGGGGGGAACAGGGAGGTGGGGGGGGAACAGGGAGGTGGGGGGGAACAGGGAGGTGGGGGGGACAGGGAGGTGGGGGGGAACAGGAGGTGGGGGAACAGGGAGGTGGGGGGGGAACAGGGAGGTGGGGGGGAACAGGGAGGTGGGGGGGAACAGGGAGGTGGGGGGGAACAGGGAGGTGGGGGGGGAACAGGGAGGTGGGGGGGAACAGGGAGGTGGGGGGAACAGGGAGGTGGGGGGGGGGGAACAGGGAGGTGGGGGGGACAGGGAGGTGGGGGGGGAACAGGGAGGTGGGGGGGAACAGGGAGGTGGGGGGGGAACAGGGAGGTGGGGGGGAACAGGGAGGTGGGGGGGACAGGAGGTGGGGGGACAGGGAGGTGGGGGGGAACAGGGAGGTGGGGGGAACAGGGAGGTGGGGGGGAACAGGGAGGTGGGGGGGAACAGGGAGGTGGGGGGGACGGGAGGTGGGGACAGGGAGGGGGGGGAACAGGGAGGTGGGGGGGAACGGGAGGTGGGGGGGGAACAGGGAGGTGGAAGAGCAGGATTGCGGGGGGAACAGGGAGGGGGGGGGAACAGGGAGGTGGGGGGGGACAGGGAGGAGAGAGAGAGCAGTCGCCTGCTAGTTCCTCCTGCAGCAGCGCTGCAGCTCGGTAGTGGTGTTGCGTGGTGTGTAGGTGGACGTGTGTAGGTGTACTTGTGTAGGTGTACGTGTGTAGAGCGCCGGGCGGCTAAAGTGCAGCAAGTTGGCACAGTCGGGGGGTAACAGCTGGTGCAGCTACTGGCCATCTCAGTCGGCCGACCCGTGGCACCTCCTGCCAGCGGGCCTTCGACACTTCACGTGATTGCCTCAAAGTGCACCTGGCCTGGCACAGGCGCCAGTGGTTCGACGTCACAGTCACCTCGTGGCGAATGGCGGTTGCGTTGGCACGTGGCGTGAGGTGTTGCCGCTCGACGGACGCGCAAGCCGCGTGCGTTTTACGGGGGCGGCCATAAATGACGTCACGCGATTTTAGACGATTTTTGACCCCCCCCGCTCGTCACACGGCGTCACAACAAGTTAGACCTCCCCTCAAATATGACGTCACAAACCTCTGCCCCCCCCCCCCCCCAAAATAAAACATGCTTCAAATTGCTTGAAACTATTGTCGTTATAGTGTGCAGTAACCTCTGCAACATTCTGCACCACCGTTCTCGACTCTCCATACAAACACATCCTGCGGAGGGAGCTGGTAGGAACGTTGGGTTGCTCGGTCAATGGCCTGCAGGTCAACGGCGGCGTGGTGTATTCCTCAAATATGGCCGACTGTGAGGGCGGGCACAAGCCGGCGTGAGTAGGTTAAACGTTGAGTTTTATAAGGGCACCACGGGTGACCAGCCCTCCCCACCCAGCCCTCCCCACCCAGCCCTCCCTCCCCACCCAGCCCCTCCCTGCACGACGAATGGACACAATAATCCCCTGTAGGCTGGTGTAACCAGGAGGTTCCTACCAGTATTACTGGACAATTCCCTTGGCTAAACCACACCACTGATTCTTGGCTTTGGCAGGTTCGCTTGCACGCACGTTGTTTTAACCACAAGGTGACGCTGTAGGCAGCCTCTTCGCTCCCCATGCTTGTCCTTCTGCTGGTCTGCCCGGCTTGATCCCGCTCGTGACCATGCCTCCGGTCTCGACACGTGTGGCGAGATGTTAACTACCTCACCTGGTATACAGGAGGTCGTGGGTGCGATCCCGACCCTGACGCCCAGTGCTGGATTAAGCTAGTGCGGGGCCTGTAGCATGTGTTATAAAGGGGCCCTGAATTATAAAAAAAACATTAAGGCACAAATGTTTAACTTTCATAGTAAAGTAATTGTATTTTTTCATTTTATATACAGCCAATAATACGCCAAATCGCTAACCTTACACATCCAGTCGTTCATAAAAGTTGAAGGCAGTATAGTACTATAGTAATAGATCAAGTGCAGAATCACTGAACCGGAATTGATAGCTTGGAATCATAGCGCGGGGCCCTTGAAAGTGCGGGTCCCGTAGCATATGCTACTTTTGCTACTCAGATAATCCGGCACTGGTGACGCCTGCATATTTGGAGTTTGCGTGTCTCTTCCCATGGTCGCGTGGATTTTTCTCATGGTCCTCCGGTGTTTAGTTCTACATTTCGAATCAAAACGCCTTCATAGTATTTGGTTGCTATACATTTCCACATGATAAGCCACTTCGTTGCACTATCATGTGACCAGCTCGCTTCTGAAAAAATAGCTATATAGCTCAGTGGGCCTTACTTGGTAAAATAAAAAAGGTAATAGTTTAGTTCCGAAGGCTGATAACCAAAAAGGGAGAGGTCCGATTACATTACTTTAAGCACCCTATTCTACACTAAAATACACGTTAGAATTTTCAAACCACACAGCCAAGTGTGATGTAACATACGTACTCTCCGCATAGCACTTGGCTGTTCCTATAGGGCTGGTAAGTTGACTCGAACTCCGTCTCCAATGCTATGCTCACTCGAGCGCCTGGCTGTGGCTCCGGAGCATCTGAGCTCTGTGAGCCCCTTATTCAGCGGTCCCCAACCTTTTGGCACCAGTTTCGTGGAAGACAATTTTTTCACGGACCAGGGGGGGTTCATCATTGGGTCTTTCCCCCTTTTCAAATAAGTTCTCCAGCGACGTTTGTTTTTTACTAATTTTGGCTAGGGGTTAGCAGCTTGCGGGCTTACCAAACTGTGACAAGCGCGCAGTGCAGAAGTGGTCAATAAAACAATGGGGGCGGGCCACACGCAGACTCACCGCGCTCACCTCCTGCTGCTGTGCGCCCGGTTCCTAACAGGCCACGGACCGGAGACCCCTGCCTTAGATGAGACAAAAACCTGGGCTTGGCTCACAACTTCAAATCTAGATTCTTGGCTCAAAATTTAATTACATCTGTTCTTTAGAAGTACAACGGGGTGATCTTCTGCACGCGACTTTGAGGCGATCAGCTGAGTAATGGCACATGCTGAATCGGCGACAGTACTTGATGAACCATCTGTGGGGGGAGGTAAGATATCTCTTATCGTCCCGTGTACCCACGGCGGCTCGGCCACTCTGATAACACGCGATTCACCCACTGATTGTCATGTATGCATGCGGCTCTCTTCACAATCGATCGTATGGGGGGGGGGGGGGNCTTGATCTATTGGAATGTCCCCCCTCTAAAAGCAAGTGCACATTGCCCAACGGTGTTTTGCGCAGTAATCACATACCTTGTAGCACATCACAATGAGGTTTCTATGGATGCAAAACAATTAATATGAAGTATTATCAATCTGTAATAAACGAGGGTGCAAGGTGTGTTGTTTCACATTGCTTTATTAAATAACAACACACACACAGCCCTTTGTCCCCCTCGAGTTATCATCTCGTGAACGAGTTGAGCTGCGTTCTCTTAGCCCTGGATCACCGCGATGGGGGTGAGCAGTGCACGCGTGCCAAAAGGCGACCGATTCACTTGGGTCTCCAGGAGATGTCTCGCAGGCCCTGGAAGGAGCGCTTCAGGGCGTGCGCGTCGGCCCAGTTTGAGGACAGGTGATCATCCGATTCGCATTCTTCCAACTTCTATGAAGGGGCGGTAAACATTGCCAGGGTAAATGGAGAAGACGGAAGGTGAAACGGTGAAACACATTTGCCCGATTTAATCATTGTTATAATTGTTATAAATTGACGTTTGGCAAATTTTCCATGCTGTGGATTAACCTTGCCTCTGAAAATTAACCCGTAAAAACAAAGTTTTTCACTCTAAATCCTTTATATGCGTGGCGGCTAGAGTCCTCTCGTCCTCTGGCTTGAGATGGCTGCCACCTATGGCTCAGATGATTGCCTGCCACCATTAAGCAATTGGTAATTAAATAGAATTTTTTTTTTCCTAAAAAGTGTAAAGTTATGGAAAAACATTTTCACGAAAATAAATTGTCACGCACGACGAGTCTGTGTGCAAAATGTCAGCTCGATTGGATCACGGGAAGTGGGTTAAAAAACGACCGAAAGATTTGCACGGTCGTAAGCGCGCAAGCAAGCAAGTGAACTTAATATAAAGGATAAAAATACAGAAAACAGCATCATTATGCCCCTGCTGGCGGGAGGGCCTCGACGAACTAGAGCCTTCGACAGCCGCTTCTCGAGGGTAATTAGCAACTCTTTCGCACTGATTAGTTGTCTTGGAAGACAAAAAAAAGAGGGTATTCCACGCGAATTCACTAATTTTCTGGACACTGATCCTGTTATTAGTGCTTCACTGGTGAGGGACCGGTGCCTTAAAGAAACAAAACCGTAATAGGTTTTTACCCTTTTATCTGGTACAAAAACTGACACCTTTATACAAGGATCATGTTTGCATAACCACAACACAAACAGTCAAAATGCAAACAAAAAGAAACAATCTGATAATGATAATGGATGCACTGTACTTGAAGTTGATTGGTCCACACCCGAGACAGCTTTTCTTAGAGCCTAGTCTCCATTGGTGTTGGACCAGATGACGCCAAAAGGCGTCTCAAAGACAGCTCACTATCAGAGTATTGAGAGCTCGGGGTAAGCATACACTACGAGACCTCCTTTACCAGTGGCAAAATATAGTAATAGGTTTTTACCCTTTTATCTGGTGCAACAACTGACACCTTTATACAAGGGATCATGTTTGCAAGTTTTTGTACCAGATAAAGGGTAAAAACCTATTACTATATTTTGCTACTGGTAAAGGAGGTCTCATAGTGAAACAAAACAGATGACAGATGTTACATCTCCACTGTCCCCTTCTTCTATGTAGGTCAACAACACATCTATATACCCTAACTTACATGGTTTACATTATCCGTGTCTTTGTTTCACCTGGGCCATGCTTCCCCCCCCCCCATTTCTCTGGATAATTGAGAGTTGTTGGGAGTAGGAGGGGACATCAAATGGCAACTCCACCACCTCCCAGTTACAAACACTTGTGAGCGCTACCAGCCTCCAAAAACACGGTCAACAAATCCAAAGGTCTGCAATGCCCACTGGTGACGTGGAACCTCCCCGCACCGTCCACTGGTTGCCACACAAATACACGATTAGGACGGTTGGCTATGTATGGTGCTAAAGAAGTTCAACACACACACGATGATTCACGCAGACGGTCACGTTAGTTGGAGGTTTGTGAAAAGTGGCGCTGCCCGTTTCAGCCCAACGTGAGCGTGTACTGTTGGTGTTAATTAGAGAGACTCAACCAACGCACAAACAGGCTGCAGACAGCGTGGAAGACCACCACAAGGCGTGCAGTCATGCCCGCAGCCGCAGCGATCATTTCATCTCGCTTACACCCCTTCGGGTGAAACAATGACAGGCCTGCCATCTCCACCGCGAGCAGTGTTTTGACTGCGATTAGGGTTAGACGCACGCGCGCACACCCACACTCACACAAGTGCACTCGCGCGTTAGCGGTCTCCAGAGCAAGCTCTGTCGAGGCAGCAACGGCAGCGACAGACTACAGCACACAGCTCGCGGTACTCATGTGTGGCAGCGGCACAGCCATAGCCAGTGCATCTAGATTTTGTCTCAAATATGGTTGGTGTTGTGTCCACTTAAGTGGGTACATGTCGGCATGCAGGAGGGCATTCACACACACGCGTCTGTGTGTTGGGGGGGGGGGNAATTGAGGACGTGAGTGCACAGTACCTTGAGCTCTTCCTGCCGCCGGTATGCTTGCAACATCATTTGCTTCTGCTGTTCCTCGCTCACGATGGGCTCTCTAGCAGGGGCACCCTGACCTCGCTGGCACAAGACAAAGACGACAATTCCCCGTATAACCTTAACCGACTGCTGGGGCAAGTGCTGTTAGCAAAACACCTATGAAGGCTGGCACGGCACACGAGGGGGTGGGTGGCCAACACCACGCCCGGCCGCATTGTCTCCCTAGTGGTGATGTTTTCACACCGTACCAGGTACTCATTTGAGGCTAAGTCAATCTACACACAACAACAACAACCGCCATTCGCCACTAAGTGGCGGCGACGTCACCACGGCGCTTGTGCCAGGCTATGTGCACGTTAAGGCCACGTTAAGTGTCGAACGCCGCTGGCAGGTCGTGGGACAGACCCAGATGCCATGGGTTGCCTGACTGAAATGACCGATGTACCACCTGTGCCCCCTACTGTGGCAACTTGCTGTGCTCTAGCCACCCTGCGATCCGCTCATTGTTGTGAGCATCGCTCCTCTGCCCTCCGTTGTTGAAGGGCGACTGCCTCCAGCTGCCCAGTAGCGTCCTTCATGAGCCTCCTCCACAGAGGCCAATCTTGTCACCGCTGTACCAGTCATTGCAAGTCCACTCAGCTCCACGTCCTCCTGTACCACATCACTCCATCTCTTCTCTAACCTGTGCCGCGCCCATTTAGCCCCCTCTATCCAGCCGAACAAAAGCTGTTTAGGCATACACATATGCGCAATTATATACACACACACATCCCCCCGTTGAACCCTTTTCTTCATAATTGTCTAACACTGACCATTATCCCTTATCGTGTCGTTTCCTGCCCAAGCCCACTTTTATTAATAGCAAGAATGATATTTTTTAACCTGCAAATGTTATCTTAATTCATGTGCTGATAACTGATCACAGTGCCTGCAGTGTGTGTAATGAACAGAGATAAGTGTTAGCAGTGGCCTGGACACCACTGTTACCTTCTGAATCTTGATGACGATCTTGGTTTTCTCGTTCTTGCCAATGTAGTCGCTAAGCTTCTTGTCCGACTGCAAATGCTTTCCTGCCCACCACAGTTGAGCTTCCGTCTCATCAATCACCTGCAGTCCCGCCTTACACAGCCATACAAACCATAATAGTGAATCAATCAAGTCCTGCCCGATGCAGCCATATATTTACCCCCCAGCCTGCACCGATATTTATCCCTGGCCAGATATCAACTCTTTTCTCCAGATTTGTAGCACTGTTTCAATGTTCCCACATATATACATACACAAAAACAGCCACCATTCACCACGAATTGGCAGTCACATCACCACAGCACTTGTGTCAGGCTAGGTGCACTTTTAGGTCACGTGAAGTGTCGAAGGCTCGCTGGCATAGATCGTGGGACAGACCCAGGTGTTATAGATTGATTTGCTGAGATGACTGGCAGATGCGTCGCTTGTGTTCCCCACTGTGCCAACTTTCTGCGTTTAGCCGCCCGGAGCTCCGCTCGTTGTTGTGAGCATTGCTCCTACACCCTTCGCTGTTGTTGGAGGGAGACTGCCTCCAACTTCCCAGTAGCGGCGTCCTTCATGGGACTGTATCACAGAGGCGATCTTGGACCACTTGTGCCAGTCCTCCGATTAGCACGGTTGCCGACGTATGATGTGAAAGAACATACATACATAGGCATCGGAAAGTCAAAACAGCTCCACATCCTCCTTTATACCACATCAGTCCATCTCCACTGTAAGCAATGCTGCGCCCATTTAGCCTTCTCTATCTGGCGAAACAGCAGTTCCTTGGACACACGGTGGCTGGAGATGCGACCTGAATGATCCAGCCAATGCAGCCTCCCCTCCTGGAGGAGCTCACTGATGGACTGTGTACAGAAGTACGCACACACATACGCACTTGCATGCCGGCCAGCTCAGCCTTGTCCTCTATCTCCATGCGCACGGGGTCGTGTGGGGGCAGCTGCATCGGATAGACAATGGTGACGGCTCCTCTCAGCTGATCGAGTGCCTCCTGCACCATCTCCATCGTCATAAACACATTCGCCTGCACCTGGTTCTAAAGCACAGAGCAGATGACACATACACATATGTAGCCCGTTTAAAACACACACACATAGCACTAATGTAACATACAAAGACCAAGACAAAGATCCCCCCTATAGCCTGAATTTATTGTTGGGGCAAGTGCTGTTACTGAGCCCCTATGAAGGCCATTACGGCACACGAGGAGGTGAGTGGCCAGCACCACGCCAAACCGCCTTTGTCTCTCAGTGGTGATGTTTACACACCACACCAGGTACTCATTTGAGTTGATCTAGTACATACACATTTAAACACATAGCACTCGCAATATATACTGTACAAGTGTAATGTAATAGCGCCTGCTACTGTCCAGTAGCGGCAACTACGGTGGACAAACAGTACACACGCCGGTGAGCATATACACGGCTGTGTGTCGGCAGGGCGGAGGAACTGGGGCAAGGCTCATGGAAGACCCCATCTGGAAGCCCCTGGAACCTGCTAGTGGGTTCAAGAAGGGAGGCGCGGCCAGGGCAGAGCTAGGCCGCGCAGGTAGGATAAAAGGAGCTGAGAGCGGGAGCTCAGGGCTGTCGGTTCTGGGAGTGGACTTGTCTCGTCTTCGCCGCCTTTGTCGCTGCCCTCTTCGCTAGATATTGCGCGGCCGGGTAGTTGTTGGCTCTCTCGTCAGCGCCATCGGTGTTACACGGTCAGGGTTGTGTTTAGGCTAGACGACTAGGGAGAGTGCGAGGGCGAACCTGTGAAGTGTAAAGTTGTTGAATAAAGAAAGTGCCTCCCAGAAACCCTTGTCTCCGAATCACTGACACTACACATGTATATATCACACACACACATCACTAATATAGTACACACATATATTACACACATAACACTAATAGCATATACACACGCATAGCAATAATAGTACATACACACATATCACACAGCACAAACAGCACACATACATACCACACAAAGCACAAACACATAACATGCACAGTACACGTAACCAGTAAGCCTCTTCCCCAGAGTGGCCTGGCTCTTGAGAGGATCTTACTTTGTAAACATCACGCATGCTATATTCTTGGTTCTTTCGGTAAAGTCACATAGAAGGGAAATAATAAAATAAGAAAAATAAACATAAAAATTATCACGACGTTTCGTTTGCAACACAAGCAATCATCATCAGGTGTGAAAACCACAGCAAGAAAATGTGAAAAAAGTGGCGTTTTTTTCACACCTGATGATGATTGCTTGTGTTGCAATCGAAACGTCGTGAGAATTTTATTGTTTTATTTTTATTATTCTATTATTTCCCTTCTACGTGACTTTACCGAAAGAACCAAGAATATGAATCCCTGCAGTCACGAAAGCTTCAAATGGAAATCACACGTGCTACCAGCCAGCAATGAATGTGCAATAACCTCACCACGTATAAGGTTGACTGCCACTTGTAATGAAAACAATTGACACGAGTTCACATGACTTTCAACCGAATTTCTTGCTTACTCTGAAGTACATTTACCTTTGATATAAGTGCTTTGGCTTCTTGTATCGTTTTCCTCAGGACCTCTTGCATCTTTTCATTGGGTGCTTAAACACATATTAAGGGACAGCAGGAAACATATTAAGATGGTGCAGCTCTGTCAGTGCTATTTGCTATGCAATATGGACACATGCTGTATATGTCTAAATACTGAGTGCTATATGCTGTGTCAGAGGAATGAAGCCGGTATTACCGAGATCCTAGGTTCGAATCCAAGTTTAATCCACCCGTCATTAAACTGGGCGATCAATGACATACCTGTCAACCCTTTATCAGTGCCTACCTTATTACAGACCAATTCTGACCTTATTGGTCACCCCGTGCCCCTTATACATCTCAACGTTCATCCTAGAAAGCCCCATCACAAGGGAGAAACACAAACAAATAGACAAAACAATTATTTTGTCCGTGTTGAAACGGCTGTACGCCATATGGACCTGAAAACTCAATTAACCTGTACAAGAATAAGGGGCCGTCCATAAATGACGTCACACGATTTTGACCCCCCCCCCCCCCCACATCGTCACACGGCATCACAAAAAGTCAGACCCCCCCTCAAATATGACGTCACAGAGCTCTGCCCCCCCCCCCCAAAAATAAAACATGTTTCAAATCGCTTTAAACTATTGTCATTGTAGTGCGTATTTAATGTGGTGCTGCACTCTGATGTTGTAGGAGAAAACATTTATTAAAAAGTCGATTTTATTAAGTAGAAAGTGTTGTCTATATTATTTAAAGTGCGCATTTTGATGTGACGTCACATTTCTCAAACCCCCCCCCTCGTCACACATCGTCACAAATGTCTGACCCCCCCCCCCCCCACTAGGTGCGTGACGTCATTTATGGACGGCCCCTAAGGGTAAACGTATGGGTTGACAGATATGCAATGACAGTGTCAGCTCAGTCACACATGGCTGCTAAAAAAAAAAAACAATCTATGAAATTATGTTCAGTTCTGTCACTTAAGTGGACAAAATTCCAGCTCTGAAAATAAAAAAAATTGTTCACTTGGCTGCCATACAGCTGTTTTCCGTGAAAGTGTGTAATAGGAAAGTGCACCCCCTTGGAGCCCCCTAGTTTTGTGGATAGAAAGGTCAGGGAAAGAGTTTTGCGATATCTTCTGTGTGCCGTTCGCTAGCATTCCAAGCGGATAGACTGTTTACGGTGTGAATTCCAGACGGACACTTCATATCGAGACACGACGGCAACGGTGCACTTCAAATTAAATTGTAAAGTAAAATATTAAACAGAAAAAAAAACACAACTTGTAAATGTCCGTGTTTCCAATCCATGTCAAAGCAGGTTATATAAAATGATAGAAACATTAACGATGATCTGGTCATAATCCTGAGGAAGTACCTTCTACTGCCTTTACCGTTGTTATTGTTCGCGTAACTTTTGTTGCCCTGTGACCCATATAAACCTTTGCACAAAAAAATTATGGAAAACATTTTCTACGTAATAATAGGGTTTTCCCCCTTTTTTCTGGCAACAAAACTGAAACCTTCTTACGAGGATTCATGTCTGCATTAACCACAATACTTGTAGTCAAAATGCAAACAAAAAACACACTATGATAATATATGCATTGTCCTTGAAACTGATTGGTCCACACCAAGGGATGGCTTTTGAGCCTCGACCCAATTGACTGCAAGTATTGTGGTTAATGCAGTAACATGAATCCTTGTAAAAATGTTTCAGTTTTGTTGCCAGAAAAAAGGAGAAAACCCTATTATTGTATTTTGGTACTGGCAAAGGAGGTCTAATGATGTATTTTCTACGTAGTTAATTTTAACAACAGCACGAAAACCTGCTATCCACCACCTCTTTAGATCCTGGTCGCTTTCCATAACTGCCCTAGATACACACACTCTGATGTTTTTTTCCGGTAAAATCGTAACTGCAGCTAAAACTATTTAAAAAAAAAAGTATTTTACCAGGTAAGGCCCACTGAGCTATACAGCTCTTTTTTAGAAGCGACCTGGCCACAATTGATTGGTCAAAGTAGTGGCTTATCACGTGGAAATTTCTACCAGCCTAATACTCTAAATGCATGTTTCTAAATGTGGAGGGAAAAACCAGAGGATCCGGAGAAAAATCATCGCGACCACGGGAGAACATGCAAAATCCAAATATAAAGACGTCAGGGTTGAGATCGAACCCACGACCTCCTGTATACCAGGCGAGTTAGTTAACATCTCGCCACCGTGCTGTCAATGCACTGCTGAATGAAGGTCTCTCAAGACATGTAAGTCGTCAGAGGTTGTTTGACCATACTTGTTGGTGATATGCCATTAGAAGCACAAATAACACTCAACACATTGACAAATAACATCATGGCCCTAAAAGGAAAACAATATAGAGTATGAATGGTTTTGTTAAAGGCAAGGACCCTTCTTCATAGCACCGTATTTGTCAGTGGGCTAACTCCCCTTGAATGAACTCGGGGGATACCTTGGCCTCCTCGACGCCCGCAGGGATCGGGGGACAACTGGGCGCCGCCGCTGGCACGCAGATCTCGGCCCACTCGTCCCGAAGCCGCAGTTCCACCAGCTGCTCCTCCGTCAGGCCCTGCATGTTGGGCGGCAGTGCTGCCCCGTGCGACGCCAGCTCCTCCACACCTGCCTCGCACGCACGGGCGCAGCGCACGGGAAGCGTTGCCGTCGCTTTTAAGCGGCGGAAAGTCGCCAAACGAACTTTAAAGGGTCGCCAGACCAGCGATTTGAGCTCAGACCGTGGCACGGATAATAACGTTGCAAGGAAATTTAGAACGCGCGCAGTGAACGTTCGCGCCACGTTGCGGTGATAAAGCACAAATAATCACACACAGCATGGAACAAATGACGCACGGTTAAAAATTACTATTCGGTCAATATCCGATTGATAAAATTCTGTATGTGGTCGATAGTAGAAAAACCCATAGGCGGAGTTTGACTTATATATTTTTGGGGGGGGGCAGGGGTTTATATTGTCCCTCACAAAAGGATTCGCGGATGCATATAATTAATTTGTTTTCAATCTTAATTGTACACTTCTGAAAATAAATTAATAACGGTGTCCGGTTTTTGGGGGGGGGGGGCATTGCCCAGTTTGGGGGTGGCCCCAACTCCGCTATGGAAAACCTTTCCTGAACCCAGCGAGCTTCCTCCNGACTCTGGGCGGCACCGGGTTCCTCACCCGAGCACAGCCGCTCCACGCGGAGGCGCCCGTTGTAGATGCGCGTCGCCCGCGCCGTGAGCTCGTCGAGCGGCGCTTGCGCGTGCTCTCCAGCAGGAACTGCGATTCATCCCCACGCTTCACGTGCAGCAGCACCATGGCCTTCCTTCGTCTGGGAGAGAAAAACCAAAACCCGAGTGAGCGGCACGGCCAATTTGAGGCTTCGACAGCAGCGCAAAAACATCTTTCTCGAGCAGATGCCACTCGGCGAACACAGATAAACTATACGAACTAAACTTATTTTAACTCAACTCTTTTTTATTTATTTTAGCAGGTAAGGCCCACTGAGCTACATAGCTCTTTTCTCAGAAGTGACGTGGCCATCACAAATGATAGCCCAACGAAGTGGTTTACCATCATCACGTGGAAATATATAACTGGCAAAAACTCTAAACGTGTGTTGTATATAATAAATGTAGAGGGAAAAATTGGAGGATCCGGAGAAAAACCCGAGTGAGTGGCACGGCCATTTGAGTCTTCTACAGCAACACCCAAACAACTTTCTCGAGCAAATGCCACTCAACGAACACAGCTAAACTATACGAACTCAACTTTTTTTNGACTACACTATTTTTGCTTTACCAAGTAAGGCCCACTGAGCTACATATCTATTTTTTAATAACCGACCTGGCCACAAGTGATAGCCCAACAGCTTATCACGTGGAAATGTATCGCAGCCAAATATTTTAACCGCGTGATGTTGATTTTAAATGTGGTGGGAAAACCCGGAGGAACCGGCAAAAAAACACTCGACCACGGGGAGAGAGACACCGCAAACTCCAACTATACAGTAGGTGTCAGGGTTGGGATCAAACCCACGACCTCCTGTATACCAGGCGAGGCAGTTAACATTTCACCACGTGGAGACACGCAAACTCCAACTATACAGCAGTAGGCGTCAGGGTTGGGATCGAACCCACGACCTCCTGTATACCAGGCGAGGCAGTTAACATTTCACCACGTGGAGAGAGACACGCAAACTCCAACTATACAGCAGGCGTCAGGGTTGGATCGAACCCACGACCTCCTGTACACCAGGCGAGGCAGTTAATATCTCGCCACGTGGAAGAGACACGCAAACTCCAACTATACAGCAGGCATCAGGGTTGGATCGAACCCACGACCTCCTGTACACCAGGCGAGGCAGTTAACATTTTGCCACGTGGAAGAGACACGCAAACTCCAACTGTACCGCAGCGTCAGGGTTGGGATCGAACCCACGACTCCTGTATACCAGGCGAGGCAGTTAACATTTCACCACGTGGAGAGAGACACGCAAACTCCAACTATACAGCAGGTGTCAGGGTTGGATCGAACCCACTACCTCCTGTATACCAGGCGAGGCAGTTAATATTCACCACGTGGAGAGAGAGAGAGACACGCAAACTCCAACTATACAGCAGGCATCAGGGTTGGATCGAACCCACGACCTCCTGTATACCAGGCGAGGCAGTTAACATTTCACCACGTGGAGAGAGAGACACGCAAACTCCAACTATACAGCAGGCGTCAGGATCGAATCCACGACCTCCTGTACACCAGGCGAGGCAGTTAACATTTCACCACGTGGAGAGAGACATGCAAACTCCAACTATACAGCAGGCATCAGGATCGAACCCACGACCTCCTGTACACCAGGCGAGGCAGTTAACATTTCACCATGGAGAGACACGCAAACTCCAACTATACAGCAGGTGTCAGGGTTGGGATCGAACCCACGACCTCCTGTACACCAGGCAAGGCAGTTAACATTTCTCCATGGAGAGACACGCAAACTCCAACTATACAGCATGCATCAGGGTTGGATCGAACCCACGACTCCTGTATACCAGGCGAGGCAGTTAACATTTCACCACGGAGAGACACGCAAACTCCAACTGTACCGCAGTCATCAGGGTTAGGATCGAACCCACGACCTCCTGTATACCAGGCGAGGCAGTTAACATTTCACCACATGGAGAGAGACAGCAAACTCCAACTGTACCGCAAGCATCAGGGTTAGGATCGAACCCACGACCTCCTGTATACCAGGCGAGGCAGTTAACATTTCACCACATGGAGAGAGACAGGCAAACTCCAACTGTACCGCAAGCATCAGGGTTAGGATCGAACCCACGACCTCCTGTATACCAGGCGAGGCAGTTAACATTTCACCACATGGAGAGAGACAGGCAAACTCCAACTGTACCGCAAGCATCAGGGTTAGGATCGAACCCACGACCTCCTGTATACCAAGCGAGGCAGTTAATATCTTGCCACATACCCAGACACCCCAACCTCAACCAAAGCCAACCTCTACAGACGCAGCCACGCACGTTGTTTTCCGCTCCTCCGCCAGGGGAGGCGCGGGGGCCATCGATGGAAATTTCTAGAACTCCCCGTGCGACAAGTCAACAGCGGACAACGCGGCTGTGACTTACACATGCTTCGCAATCAGACAAGCGAGAACCACCACCAACAACAAGAACACACCACCAACAACAAGACCACCACCAACAACAAGAGCCACCATGCGTGTCAGTGAGGCCGGTGCCATGAGTCGTCAGAACGTCCAAGAGCGCCGACAGAGAAGAGGCGTCAGTGGAGAGGCACCGGGAGTTTCAGTTTCTCAGTTTCATGTATTTGGTGTAGCCCTGTGAGCCATTCGGCTCTTGAATCGGGTGAAAAAAACAAACATGAACAAGAAAACATCTTAAAGTGACTATGTGCAAACTGAAATCCAGTAAAAATGCCAGAAAAAGCACCGCACACCAACGCTGTGTGCAAAAATCCCAGTGGGATGCAAGTCAAACAACAACAATCTTAATTTTGGAGCTTTCGTGACTGCAGGAATTATTACAACAACCACAAGCCAACTTAGAGGGCCCAGAGAGTCAGTAGAGGGCCTAGAGTCACCAGAGAGCCAGTAGAGAGAACCTTGTTGTTGTGAGTGTCTTGTTGTTATTGTGTGAGAGTCTGTTGTTGTGTGAGAGTCTTGTTGTTGTTGTGTGAGAGTTTTGTTGTTGTTGATGTTGTTGTTGTGAGAGTCGCTCACCTCTAGAAGTCTCAACCCGCGGAGCGAGGCCCGTGCAGTGTGAGAGGCCGCAGTGACGTCACGCGTCCTCTCGTTGCCACGCGACCAGGGGGAGGCGGAGGGAGGGGGGTCAGGAGGAGCAGGGGGGGTGAGGAGGAGGGGGGGGGCGAGGAGGAGGGGGTGGGGGGGAAGAGGGGTGGGTGGGGGGAAGAGGGGGTGGGTGGGGGGAGGAAGAGGGGTGGGTGGGGGGAGAGGGGTGGGGGGGNAAGAGGGGTGGGGGGAGGGAAGAGGGGTGGGGGAGGGAAGAGGGTGGGTGGGGGGGNAGGNAAGAGGGGTGGGGGGAGGAAGAGGGGTGGGGGAGGNAAGAGGGGTGGGGGGNAGGGAAGAGGGGNTGGGGGGAGGNAAGAGGGGTGGGTGGGGGGGAAGAGGGGTGGGGGGAAGAGGGGTGGGGGGAAGAGGGGTGGGGGGGAGGGGGTGGGGNAAGAGGGTGGGGGGGAAGAGGGGTGGGGGAAGGGTCGTGACCCGGATGTTATCGTTTCTTGGGTGGGGGGGGGGAGTGGGGCGNTGTGTGTGTGGGGGGGNTCAGGAGTCAGGGGTCACGCATCATGGCGGGAAGCGCGGTCGCACTGCGAGGAGGAGACGGCGGCGGCGGAGGTCGCAGGCCACCGCGGCTGGTTCGGCCACGCCGGCTTCTTCCGCGGCCACGCCGAGGCCGAGTGGCGCGCCCCTGGGGCCCGACCCGCGCCACGTGGAGCTGCGCCGATGGATGCGCCGGCGCGATTCGGCCGCTGCAGCCTGCAGGCCGCGTGTGGCCGGTGCGTGTGCTCGCCGCGGGAACGTGGACAGTTTACCGACCCCCCATCTCACTCTCTCCCGAGCAGCGGATAGAGCATGGCTCAGGCCAGGGCTACCGTCATAGCATGTACTGTACCCCACTGTCACAGCATATACTGTCCTCGTACTGTACCCGTACTGTACTGTGCTCCCACTGTTAGCATGTACTGCACCCCCACTGCTCCCACCGTCACAGCATGCACTGTACCCCACTGTCACAGCATGTACTGTACTCCCACTGCTAGACGCACTGTACTCCCACTGTCACAGCATGTACTGTACTCCCACTGTCAGCATGTGCTGTACTCACTGTACAACTACTGTACCCCCACTGTCACAGCATGTGCTGTACNATACACTCGTACTGTGCTGTACTATACCCGCTGCAAGCATGTACTGTACCCACTGTCACAGCATGTGCTGTACTTCCACTGCACTTGCACTGTCAGACTACTGTACCCGACTGTCACAGACTACTGTACNCCCCACAGTCACAGCCTNTACTGTACTCCCCACTTCACGATATTACTGTACCCCACTCACAGACTGTACTGTACCTCCACTGTCACAGCATGTACTGTACTGTGCTCCCACCCAGGAAGGTGCCCTTGTGAACACGCGCCTCCTCCTTGTGTCACTCGCAGCCCTTTTGTCGATCCACTGCGGATGACGGCGTACGCTCGCCTGCGCGAATCGTTGGGGGTGAGGGGTGGTGAAGGCGGGAGCAATAGACGCGGTCGTGTAGAAGTACGGTACAACTGTGTTGCCGTCTAATCAGGAAGTCCAACCGAGTCTCAATCAATACCTCTTCTAGAGGGTCCTGTCAAGTTTCGCAATCGGGAGCGAGTTTGGTTTGTGTAATGCGAATTCAATAGTTTGTGGGTAATTTTCAGCATTAGGATATTTGCCAATACCAATTACAGTTGTGTCATTTTTACCATGGGTAGTACTCAGAGGAAATTCCATGCAGCACAGGGATGAACATACAAACTCCACACGCCAGAGTTTATGGTCGATAAGAGGTGTTTGGGTTGAGTGGGCGACCTAGGATGGCTTTAGTATAACAGCGTCCAGACACGTGTGAATTTCCTTTCCACAATATATTGTATGTTTAAATATTAAAAATGCAATACACCCTTCCTGAGAATTAATGAAATTGTTCTTTTAAGTTATTAAATTTAGTCCAGATTTGTTACATTTTAAATGTGTTTAAAATATTGTCCACTTAAAGTGACTCGATAGGTCGTATTCTTAGTTTTTNCGGTAAAGTCACGTAGGTAAAAAATGAAATTAAAATTAATAAAAGTAATAGAAATAAATAATAAAANTCACGACGTTTCGGAGGCAACACAAGTCTCCGTCATCAGGTGGGACCGTCACAGCTAAAATTACTGCATCAAGTGAGGAAAATTCCAAAAGACCAGCCCTTAAATACAAGTTAAGGGGGAGGGGCTTATCTGAATCCTTGCATCAGGAAAGCTTCAAATCTAGAATCGATATGTCGTCCTTGTAAAACAGAATGCTGCTTCACGTGCCTCAATGTTGTATTTAATCTGCTGGTTAAGTAGAGTGATTGACGTGTGCTTTGCGAGCAGCTAAGGTGACAGCTTTGTCTCACCTTCTCTTTCCAGACACAGGGCGAGGGCTTATGGCCAGGAGACATTTCCAGGTGTGCTCTACCTACCACGCAGTTCCTATTCTTTCGAAGTTATACTGTTCATGTTCATAATCAACGTTTTTGGGTTAGATCGCGTTATTTAGAAATGTGTCGTAACCCTCCACCACCCGACACGGCCAATCAGCAAAAAGTGTCACTACTTTAGCCCACCGGTGTGTTGAAGCGTGAAACCACAACATTTACAATTTTTGAGTACGACGTTTCGCTGGTAATTGCATCCAGCATCATCGGGCAATTCGCCAGAATGGTGAGGCTCTGCTCTTGCTCCATGTTGTTCTCCACAATTTTTATCACAATTGTGCCAATCGGCACCACGTCATTAGGATCTCTTGCAGAGCGATGCAACGCTTCGTGAAAGGGAACCTCCCGTGGAAGGCGGATGTCACAGGGGAAATTCTGAGATCCCTTCAAGTGACCTTTGGTTCACAGAGTATGGGGCAACACTTTCCCATCCGCCTTGCAAAAGTTAGTACAATGTGGCGCGTTACAGTCGAACTCATATTTTAAATTCTCAGAGCTGGAAGTAAGCGACATTAATCGCGGAACCAAATTTAATGCGGAAGTTTTTTTGTACAGACCTTGGTGGCCAGGCTGAGGCCATCAACTAATACCACATTAAGGCCTCGGTTTAATCACAGGCGGCTGCCTGGCTTGGAACATAGAACTCAAAAGTACCTGCTCAGCACTCTGACCTCTGAACCACCCGGCCTCCATGCAGAGTTCCTCCAGACCCGTGTGTCACATGGCAGCATGTCGCAGACACGTGAAAGTGTGTTTCATACACAGCACGTATCACTGTGTGTCCCGCACTTGTCACGTGTGTGTATCTTGAAACATTTTAGAGAGTCCTCAGGCTCGTTCGTGAGGTGAATGACCATTCACTGAAAATTACTTCACCCTCGCTGCTTTCCCTTCCCCTTGCAGCCAGGCGATGTCATTATCTCTGTTCCTGAGCGATGCCTTCTCACAGCCAGTTCCGTGCTGGACACCTACCTTGGGCGCTACCTGCGTGAGTGAGTCTTCACAACGCTTTCCAGCTAAGGTTGAACGCTTGAATACATTAGCTCTGCCCTCTGTTCGTCTGTAATGGGGTGGCGATTATAACTCTTTGTAAAGATGATCCAGTTTGAACCAAACCTGACTATGAAGTCACGTTGCATTCATGATTTATCGCTAGAAAACCGGCCACATTGATCAAAGGGTTGTCCAAAACCTGCAACACGAATCAGCGATGGAAGGACTCCCTCGGCATGCTGTCGAGGGGAGTACTTTCTTCCACAGCGTGTCGGCTGAGGCACCCCCACCCTCCCGGCAGAGCGATTATCCAAGTTCCCTTTTCGCATGGCGGCCTATGGACGGACGTATCGCTTCCTATGCGTCTGGTGTGAGCACTACTGTTATTGTTCATTAAATGCCTGTGAGGGAAAACACACATTGGTAAGTTACGTAATGCGTATTCGTCTTCGTTTTATGAATGTTGACTATTATTTGTGTGTTGCAGGTGCAGTGGGAGTGTGACTGCACTGCAAGCGCTGTGCGTGTTCCTCATCTGTGAAAGGTTCTTCTCTCAAAGCAAGACCTGCTTGCCTTTGGCGCGTGATGGGGACCCCTCCTGTGAGTAGCGAGGGAGCGATGCGGCTCCTGAAATTGAATTTGAAAACTTCTTCCATTGCATTCCTCGTACATGGAGCAGGGTTAACATCTCCTTGAGATGAAAAATCCAATCGGAACTACCACAGAGCAGCGAAACTCTTCACAAACACCAAAGATCAGAGAGAACGGCCTACGTAAGCGCGTAGCACAGGGCTAACGCTTGCGATCCCTGCAAACGATGTCGGGTCCATGCTGTAGAGGGCAGCAAAATCTGGCAGCAGGTTGACTTGATTGGTAACACTTTTACCGCAGCGGTCTGCAACACCTGCTTCAGTCATGGTGGTCGCCCATCCAAGCGTCTTCCAGGCTCATCTCTGCTTCGCCTCCGAGATATGACGTGATCGTGGGCAATCTGGTGATTTGACCATTTGCGTTTTGGGTGTATAAAGCATTGAAATACTCCTTGTATTGAGCTCAGTGAGGCTGTCCTGGGTAAATGTCAGAGGTCGCAAATGGGTTTTGATTCCTTACCCGTACCCGTACCCGGCCGCACCAGGGTCGCAAACGGGTACCCGTACCCTACCCGATACCCGGCTACCCGTACCCGGCCGAATATTGTGTAGGGTACGGGTACCCGATTGCGACCTCTGGGATGAAGCCATGTTGCAGGCGCGGTGGGTTGATTCTAGGAACTTGAATTGTGAGAAGAGTCAAAACGTTGGGAAATGAGTGACAAACGGTTATTCACCAGCGACTCACGGCCTACCCGTACCCGCCGCACCAGGGTCGCAAACGGGTACCCGGGTAGGGTACGGGTATCGGGTACCCGATTGCGACCTCTGGTAAATGTGCAGCGCTGATCGAAAAAACTGAAATGAAGTGCGCCGACTCGTCGTGTGCATGCGTTTTCCGACAGTGCAGCAGCAGCAGCCGGGACAGTGGGGCCCGTACATCGCCGTGCTCCCTGCGTCGTACTCGTGCCCCGCGTACTTCTCCAGCGAGGAGAGGTCGGCTCTCCCCGCGCCCCTCCGTCAGGAGGCCGAGGCTCAGGTGGCAGCGCTGCTGCAGGACTGGCGCGCCACCCGGCCGCTCGTCCGCCTGCTCCAGCCGCTCTTCCCAGAGCCCGTGAGTGAGCACCAAGGTCGGGATTTTCAGCTATGTCAGTCAGTGGGCCGCATGATAAAAATGTGCACGTGGTGTATAGGTGACCGGGCGGCTCAAATATCAAAACTCTTGAGCCAGCACCGCTGATAATCCTGGGTTTGAATGCTGGTTTCAGCCACCTATGATTAAACTGGGTTCTCAAGTGAAATGAGTTGATGGTCACAACCATGTCACCAATGACTGTACAACAACAACTCACGTTAAATATGCTTCTGCACTTAATTTGGATAACGTCTAGCTTTGAGAATTAAAATATCGCTTTGACTATATGCAACGTACAACTGAAATTCCAACGAGAAACATGTTTTACTGTCTAGGACAGGGTGGGGAACCTTTTTCTGCCAAGGGACATTTTGATATTTATAACATCATTCGCGGGCCATACAAAATTATCAACTTAAAAATTAGCCCGTTATAGTTGGTCAAACATGTAATTAACTCACACCCCTAATGTGATGGCTGGAACTGCTTCTCTTTGGCGAGGCGTGTGATGTTAGCTGGTATTGATGATGTTGCCGCTACTCGCAACTGCTTTTCCAGGTTTGCTCCTAGATTTATTGAATTTCGAGTCCCGCCTGCGGTTGCCTTGGCAGGGCCACACCAAATGATTTTGCCGGCCTTATACGGCCCGCGGGCCGGATATTCCCCACCCCTGGTCTAGGATATAGTTCAAAAGTACATTCAATAAAATATTAGTTGCAAAGGTTTTGTTCAAAAGCACTAACATTACATGAATACGCATTTTAGCTGCTGTGTCAGGTGTAGTTTCCAACACTCATAGTAACTGAGTATCACATCCCATTGCATATTAAAAACGGACTGAAGGGTACACACCTCTTAAATGTTTGGGCACAGCATAGCCACAAAGCAGAGTTTCCAAATCCAGTATTTACTCCTGCAGCAAGGGTTGAAGGGTAGCCCAGTTTTTAGCACACTATGCTATGAACCCGGTAAGCCGAGTTTGATTCCATGCATGGGTATCTTCGGCGGCAATTGAAATGTGAACCTGTCGTGCCTGCCATCCCCACCTTCCTTCATCAACCTGCAGTGGCCAGTGTGGTGAAGTATGGTCAAACACCCTGCATGCAATTGGCAGGTCGTCATCCAGCGGTGCATTGATAGGGCTGTACATTATTATCGTAAACTATTTCTTGCAACACATCGTTGCGGGGATTTTGAAGTGCATCTTACATTGCGACATTTAAATGTGGACTTGATAGACCGGATTAACTCGGTGGTGATGTTGGTCTGCGCCCTAACACACACCCCCTGTGTGGAGGTTCGTCACCGGCGATTCTTGGTAAACGCCTTCAAGATTAGGCGAAGTTTGAATATTGTTGTCATACCTGTGGTGGAGCACACAAGTAACTACCTCACACTGTGTCATATAATTTAATGTAAAGCAGTCAATTTGAAGATGAGCCAACACTCACCCCAGTCACTCACTCGCCAGCGGTCAGTCGCCTCCTCGTGACTCTTCTATCGCTACTACCATGGTCACTGTTCCCGTAAACTTTGCTCGTTCATTCCTCCACCAATGTAAAGGATTTTGATTTAAAGCTTTCGTGACTGCAGGGATTCATCTTCTTGGTTCTTTCGGTAAGTCAGTAGTCTACTGGACAACAGGAAGGCAGACTCTGCCTTCTCGACAGACCTGTTCTCCACCTAAAGACGGCTGCTTGCGTTGTGGCCGAAACGTCGTGAAAATTATTTTATTATGTTTTATTTTTATTATTTTATTTTTCCTTCTACGTGACTTTACCGAAAGAACCAAGAAGATGAAACTGATTTGCGAAAGCTTTAAATCGAAAAATAAATACATTACTCGCGTGCGCGTAGGTGAGTCGCGTGTTCTGCAAGGACGCGTTCCGCTGGGCGTGGTGCAGCGTGAACACGCGGGCCGTGTACCTCCCCGCCCAGCCCTGCCCTGCCCTGGCCGGGGCACGGGAGCCTCGCCCTCGCACCCGTGCTTGACCTTCTGAACCACCACCCCTCCGCAAAGGTCAGGAACCTGACAGTCCCAACTGACATCAGAGGGGAATCGGCCACAGGTTATTGACTGTGCTGTATCGCATTACGCTGCGCCGCATTGCCCCGTTCACACAGCAGTTTCGCCATCAGGATCAAAGTCAAAGTTGTCATTTAGCCTCGGGCTTCATTTCTCACTTCATATTTTCCGAGTTGCTGAACGACTGAAGTAGCATACTTGGCACACGTTGGCTTTCGCGACCAATATCATCCATTATTTCCATTTTTTTGGGTTAGATCGTAAATATATAAATGTGTCGTTCAACCCGCAACCACCCGACACAGACAATTAGTAAGATTTGTGATGTACACAGAATATGCCAATTCGTTACTAGTACAACAAAGTGGTGGTGGAGAGGAAAGCCACAACATTAACAATCTGAGTACGACGTTTCGCCAGTAACTACAACTAGCTTACGCGATCTAATCCAAAAAACCTTGTATTACTTGGCAACCATTTAGTTTTCAGCGGTCGGCTGACTTTATGAATTGGTTTTCCGTGTACCAATTTGCAAAGCTTAACCTAGTCACGAAAACTTCAAATCTAGAATTAAAGCTTAACCTACTTTGAAAATTAAATGCAATTTTTATTTTATTCAGCCAAAAAACAGAATCGGCAGCACGGNACTAGTAGCCGCAACCATAGCAAGAAGTATACTTGATGTGGTGCGTAGTTGCAGACATATTCTCCGTCGCCGAACCGGACAATTGAAGTCAATACCTTCTGAGATGTTAGCGTTTGGCAAGATGAAAAGGATGCACTGGCGTCGCTAAAGTGCCCTGCGGCGCGTACTCTCTCTGTGTGGCGGTGCGGCAGGTCACGGCGGGTTCAACGAGGCGACGCGGGAGTACGAGTGCGTGCTGGGCAGACGCACGCACGCCACTCGCAGGTGTTCATTTGCTATGGGCCTCACGACAGCCAGAGCTTGCTGCTGCACTACGGCTTCGTGTGCGATGCCAATCCCCATGACGTCGTCTACGCCACTGTCGGTGAGATCCGGGGCGTCTGGTACTTGCCGTCACCACTCACAGGGCACCCAGCAGAGGTCGCAACCGGGTACCCGATACCCGGCTACCCGTACCCGGCCGGGTACGGGTACCCGTTTGCGACCCTGGTGCGGCTGGGTAGGGTACGGGTAGGCCGTGAGTCACTGGTGAGTAACTGTTTGTCACTCATTTCCCAACGTCTTGTCTCTTCTCACAATTCAAGTTCTTAGAATCAACCCACCCGCGCCTGCAACATGGCTTCATCCCAGAGGTCGCAATCGGGTACGGGTACGGGTACCCGTTTGCGACCCTGGTGCGGCCGGGTACGGGTAAGGAATCAAAACCCGTTTGCGACCTCTGGCACCCAGGCTCGCCAGAGACACCACCCAGGCGTGCCTACTCTGCATGTGACGTCGCTTGGCGTTACCGCGTTCCGCTGCTCGTTGCCGAGATTTGCCGTTTGAATGCGACGGGCCACCCTGGTTAATAACGCGGTGCATGTTAAACCGTAACATGCTACATGCCGTCTGCTTCACCATGGGTGTTAGAGATCCCATGGTGTTATTCGAAGAAGAGTAGGCGATTGCGTTGCCGGTGCCACTGTCTAAATGTTGACGAATCTGAAACATTCCACCGTAAATTACTGAATTTGAAAACGCATAGCAACGTCAGCCCCTCGTGCGAAAACGTCGCAGGATCCCTCCTGGAAAAGGGTCTTGAGACTCGGTGAGGCTTTCCTGGGTAAACGAGCATAAATCTCAATCATAATAACATGGAGAAGAGGTCTGACATTGTTCACTGACGAGTACTCTTTGGTTCTTTCGGTAAAGTCACGTAGGTATAAAATAAAATAAATTAAATCACCTGATGACGGACACTTGTGTTGCGCCCGAAACGTCGTGATTTAATTTATTTATTTTATACCTACGTGACTTTACTGAAAGAACCAAAGAGTATGGATCGCTGCAGTCACGAAAGCTTCAAATCTAGATTGACCATAGAGTAGTAGCTGCTGCAGTAACCCTCACCATGCCGCAATGACCAGGAGCGTTGTTGTCTTCGTGGTACCAAGGCTGTGATGGCTCAGCCTGGATTTGTGATGCTGTGCTGACTCGAGGGGAGCGTTGCCGTTGCACCGTACGAAACGCCTCTCGCGATTCGCAGATCCCATCGTGTGTTTATTTTTGTGGAGAAGGAGACATATACATCCGATTATATTTACACTGGTCAACAAAAAAAAATNCTGGCCTGGACTTTTGCAGCTGTTTTAGACTATTTCTTGGTTCTTTCGGTAAAGTCACGTAGAAGGGAAGTAATAAAATAATAAAATAAAAATAAAATAATCACGACGTTTCGACAACGCAAGCAGCCGCCTCAGGTGAAGACCAGGCGTCGGGAAAGCGTCTGATTAATTTATTACTTCCCTTCTACGTGACTTTACCGAAAGAACCAAGAAGATGTTTAAAATTTCAGTGCTGATTCCAAATCTATCTCAGATTTGCTCTATCACATTCATTTTATTATCGGCAACCCATTTTCATTGATTCCTGAAATTAACTNTGTGCATTATGATTGAAGTTGTTGCGAGTCAGTGACTCTTTAGTGTTAAAATATGGTGCTGTATTTTTAGATAGTGTGTTTATAATATAATTTTATGTAGATATCCACATTTTTTAATATTTTNCTTCTGCAGTTTTTATTGAAAATGCAATATTTATATCTCAAAACCTGATGTGATAGACAAAAACTAATGCCAGATTGGAATC
Organism: Lethenteron camtschaticum; assembly: GCA_018977245.1. Taxonomy (NCBI): domain Eukaryota; kingdom Metazoa; phylum Chordata; class Hyperoartia; order Petromyzontiformes; family Petromyzontidae; genus Lethenteron; species Lethenteron camtschaticum. The sequence goes on along the minus strand of MU249610.1, from coordinate 6,167,910 downwards.
AGCACCCCAAAATTACCTTAAACCGTTGGAATACCTTATCCAGAAAAAGTGTGTTGACCAGTGTTATTGTGATTGGAAACAGGCACACCCAAAAGTCAAGTTCTAAATTTCCTATTTGTGTTCAGCTGCTGATGAGTGCACGGATAATAGATCCACCCACCCTCTACACAACGCGGATATCACTCATAATCAACGTTTTTGGTTTAGATCGCGTTATTTATAAATGTGTCGTAACCCTCCACCACCCGACACGGCCAATCAGTAAAAAAGTGTCACGTTGACAAAAGACAAAATAGTTCACTGCTTTAGCCCACCGGTGTGTTGAAGCGTGAAACCACAACATTTACAATTTGAGTACGCCGTTTCGCTGGTAATTGCATCCAGCATCATCGGGCAATTCGCCAGAATGGTGAGGCTCTGCTGTGTCTCCCGTTCTTATATAGAGCAGCAGCAGGGTGACGTCATCATTAACTCATTAATTCGTCAGGTGCAAAGATTTGAGGGGGGGNTTATTGTAATTATATACTAGATTAGTAATCAGGCTATTGTTACGATGCGAGTTGTAGATTAGTAATCATTTGGCATGCGTTTTATTGTGATTATGCTACATTAGTAATCAGTTAGTGTTTGTTTCCCTTATAAGGAATTGTAATGTATCTTATTTAATAATACGTTCCAGGCCGCACTAAGCCTCACTGTATTCTCCAGGCAATGGGGCCACACTCAGCTGTTACTGCCACGCAATGTAAGGGACTCCTCTACTTACGAACACTCGATTTACGAACTTTCTAGATACGAACAAACCTGTCCAGTTGTCTGTTCGGATCGAGATTCGTAAGTTCAACCGCCACGCAATAGATGGCGGTGGTGGCATCTACATCTGCAGAACATGAAGAACCAGTAGCATCTACATTTACAGGAGATTATACAACTTTTAAAGCTATTCCCCATGTTTAGTGTACACGCCGTACAACATGTTTGAATCGATAGGAGTAAAAGTTGGACTTAAAAACAAATCGAATTAAGGACAGACCTCTAGAACCTAACTCATTCGTAAGTAGAGTAGTCCCTGTATGTATGTTGAAGTTCTTTCGCACCGTACGTAGCCAACCGTGCATAATCGGAAGTGTGGGGAAGGACAATAAACTAAACACAAATCAGTTCTAGAGAAATGAGTTTAAAATGTGTGCGGCTCTTGTCTGTGCAGACGACGTGTTGGGTGTGACGTGTGGCCCGAGTACTGCCGCTGAGTGGAAGTTGACCCTTCTGCAAAAGAGGGACCTCACCAGGTTAGGCGCCTCCATTGACCTCACCTCGCAAACCTTTACCTCACCATCCTCATGAAAAGCCTCGTTTCATAATGCTTCACTGCAGACATTTTCAAGTCCTCGGTCCTGAGGTGGCCGGGTGGGTCAGATATCAGAGGGACTGAGCTGCCACCGCTGAGATCCTGAGTTCCAAACCAGGTTTTCAAGTGGAGTAAGTTTATGGTCTGAGCCCGATCACCAATGATTGCACAAAAACATCATGGCATTAAAATGTAGGTCTGTAGTTAATTTGTCGAAATTCCAATTGTCATTCGGAATATTGGTTTGACTCGTGCAACAAATATTGCCTTTTTTGGAAAGTGCTGCTTCCTCCGAGTCGTGAAGATGAAGCCACTCGAGATGTCAGAAGCAGTTCTTTGGCAGCTTCAACAGGCCGCTCTCTAACATGAAGCGGATCACTGCTGTGTGAGACTTCCAAATGGATTCTGCATCTCATGACGTAATGCCAATAGCACAAATGTGATAAAATTGAGGAAAAAGACACGGCGCACCTTCAAATCCCATGTTCCTCTCCCCTGTCCTCCCGGCCTTTTTCTAGGAACCTGACATTTGGAGTGGACGGTCCCTCGTGGAGGCTGCTCACAGCCATCGGATTCTCTGTCTTCCTGCGCACAAGACGTAAGCCCTCGCCTGCTGACCCGTGGTCATCTCCACGCATCGCTTGTTTGACGGTCACATGTTTCTCTTTGAATCTTCATGGGTTTCACATCCACGGATTTAATGCCTCTCCGTCGCACCCTGCAGTTGCACCGCATGTGTACGCTCTCCGATTTAAACTGCGGCTAGTAAAAAATTCCGGGAGGCTCAACTGGTACACATGGTTGAGCTTCGAGCCCCCCCCCCCCCACCTCTTTATCCCCGCCCACTTTTAAATGGCCATGCCCACTCGACAACCAGCCCCACGGCCTCCTGGCTCTGCCGTTGGGCCCCACCTACTGCTCATAGGCTCCCGCCCCACTGCTCGGGTTGCCCTACCCTTTGTCCGCAATCATGAGCTGAGCACGAGACCAGAAAACGTTAAACCGGCGACAAAATTCAGATTTTTGCAAAAGCTTTAGGACACTTGGATAGCCTCTCTGAAATGAACGGGACTGTCCCTGCCTTCATTCGCAGGGATGTGGTGGTCCCATTGTGCTGTGTGTGTGTGGGAGCGGTTAGCATGCTGTACTACGAACCGATTATCTGAATTGGTCATGGGCCTCCCGTAGGTCGACTCGGCATCAAATGAGTACCTGGCGTATGTCTAAACATCGACGCTGGGGAGACAAAGGCGGCCGGGCGTGGTGTTGGCCACCCCCCCCTTGTGTACCGTGCCGGCCTTCATAGGTATTCACTAACAGCACTTGCCCCAACAGTCTGTTAAGTTACACGGGGATCTTTGTCTTTGCCCCAGCCACCTGGTCTCGGATGTGATCGTCGGCCGAGGGAGCATGCAGGAGGAGACGCAGGACTGGCGCTGAGGCTTTGCTGCTGCATGGAGCAAGCACGGAGGATGACCATCGCCAGGGTAACGTGTCTGTTGGCGTGACGCACTCTAATTATACTTTGTAACGTACACAGTTTTGTTTACATTTCAGGAAGATTCAACGGTGCAGGAAACCGCAAACAAGCGGAAGGCATTCAGAACAGATGCCAACAATTGCCAAGTTTTGTAGTCCTACGTGGGATACTAGCTTTGCTACCCGGCGTCGCCCGGGACTTGGATTCACCACACCCGGCCGCCTTTGTCTCCCCAGTGGCGATGTTCACACACCAGTTACTCGTTTGAGGCTGAGTCGACCTAGGGGAGGCCCAGGACGGTTCAAATAATGTCACCGGTGGTGGCCGTAGCGGGAATCGAACTCGGGTCGCCGGGTTCGTAGTGCAGCGCGCTACCCCTACACTACATGCGTGACGCTTCCACACGCGCGGGTCACGTGACAGATTTGACGTCACAGCTCATTTGCCGTGCAAAAAATATACATTATTGAGCTCCCCCCCAAAAAAAAAAGTGTATTTTTATAACTTTTGCATGGTGTACAGTCTGGAAAGTACCCACATGGCAAATTTCAAGTTTGTTGCATGTCGGGAAGTACGCTAAACATTTGACAGACACACATATCACAACTTTTCCTTTTACATGTATGGAGATTTGGCAAACTCACAGCAATGCTCGTTTATATGTGTTGAGATGTGGTCGCTTTGTAAAACCACGTGTTGTAAATGTGTGCCATCTGAAGTGTTCCTGATCAAGCCTCACTCTTCTCTCGGCATTCTGCTCTCTAATGGCTGCAGAACAGATTAGTAAAAGGTAGGTTGCAGCGATATGGCGATTACATCGTCCGTTTGTAACATATGAATATACCGTGATTCTTGTCGCTTTCATCCCATATCTCATTTCCTGACCAAATATATTAGAAATAACATGGCGTAATCTCTATTAGCAATTCATTTAGCGCTTTAAAAAGGTTTTCCTGAATAATTGAGAGCATGATCATGAGATGAACTTGCTCAGGGGATATTGATAATTTTTCTGTATCTGAGCATGTGTGCTCGTAGCGGTGCGAGAGCACAGAATGGTGCCACCTGAGGTAGCAAAACTATAGTCATACCCTTTTTATCTACACGGCGAATTCATTTTATAACCCGCTTGTTTCAAATGGTTATCACATGATCCCCTGTTTTGGCCACATGAAGAAATTGGAACCATGCGTGTTTTGCCACCTCGGTGACACCAAAGGAGGAAATATCTCGTCTGGGCTCATCGACTATTACCATCACAATGATTAGAATAACACCAGTTGCAGAACGTTTAAATAATATAATTTGTATTGGAAGTTCAGCAAAGAAAAAAAATTGTAAACGTGATTACAAACTTTAGGGTACTGATTTTGCAGCAATCTTGACGTTATGTAAATTGATAGGATATCATGAAATTCTACGATTGTACCACGACAACCCGAGAGCAAGCACAGCACGTGCTGAGGGCTCAGCGACTTGTTTAGCGTTGTGAGGTCATCACTGGGTGTGCGCCTGCCATGGTTTTGTGTCTCGCGACAGATGTCGCCCGGCTCGGGGGAACCATCGCGGCTTCTGCTCCAACTCCTGACTCAAGAGCTGTGCATCCTGGTCTCTGCTCGCAGTGCGATGCAGCGTCAACGGCAAACAGCACAAGTGACAGCAACCACAGAAACAACCACAGATACAACAGCAACCACAGATACAACCACAGATACAACCGTAACCACAGAAACAACCGTAACCACAGATACAACAGCACAGCAACAGCAACCACAGAAACAACCACAACCACAGATATATCAGCACAAGTGACAGCAACCACAGATACAACAGCAACCACAGCTACAACAGCAACTACAGAAACAACCGCAACCACGGATACAACAGTAACCACAAATATAACAGCACAATCTACAGCAATCACAGATACATCAGCAACACAGCTACAACAGTAACTACAGATACAACAGAAAAACCAACCACAGATACAACAGCTAAATATGCAACAGCACAAGCGGCAGCAAGAACAGATACATCAGTACAAGTGAAAGCAACCACAGATGCAGTGGAACCAATGACAGAAGTAAAAGATTAACCCACGTCTTTGGCAACAGCGTCCAGTCACTGTATTCAACTTTTGAATCGTTCATTAAATAGGATGGCGTATATTTTAATTTCAAAGGAACATGTCAAGGAATGTGTGAATTGTTGTGATTAAGAGCTACAATTCGAGAATGGATTATTTATTTAACATTGTGGTGAATGAGAGTGCAGGGTGGAATGATTCCATAAAGGCGCAGTGGTGGCAAGATGTTAACTACCTCACCTGGTATGCAGGAGGTCGTGGGTTCGATCAGGATTCAAACGTCTGTATATTTGGAGTTTGCATTTCTCTCTCCGTGATGGTGTGGATTTTTATCCAGGTCCTCCGGTTTTTCCCTCCACATTTATAAACATGTGTTTATAAAAGTATTTGGTTGCTATACATTTCCACACGATACGCCACTTTTTTCTTGCTATCATTTGTGGCCAGGTCGCTTCTCAAAAAGAGCTACATGGCTCCGTGGACCTAAACTGGTAAATAAAAAGAGTTGTAATTTTATATATCGTATATGAACAGAAAATTTGGTGAACAATTCAGTGTAGGTGTGGTGTGCTTAATCAATATGATTGAAGTACTGTGTGCCATCGTTCCAATAGCACTAGCTAAAACTTGTTCCTGCTAAACTGAAGTCAGTTGAGGGGGGCTAGAACAGTTTTGGCAACCCATAAAATATTTACTCGCCCAGTACAGATCTAGAATCGCACGAATCAAAATCTTTCGACTGTAGGAATCCGATGAGCTATGAAGCTCTTTTTCACATGCCTAGTAGACATCGTTCTGCCTGTAGCTATTAGTATGTGTGTTGAACTTTTTTGGCACCGTACGTAGCCAACCGTGCAAAAAGGAGGTGCGAGAATATGAAAGCAAACTAAGCAAAAAGCTGTTATAAAGAAATTCGTTTTCAATTTAGATTTAAAAGTGCATATCTCCAGTGGCTTTCTAATGTCGGAAGAGCGTTCCGGACGGCCGCAGAAGCGCATCTCAGACCGCGCGATGCAAGTGACCGTCTTTGTTCGATGGTTAGCTTGAAGCCGCTGCGAGGATAGCCAGGTGCCACCTACTCCAGTCTGTGAGCAACAAGGGAGAGTGAGCAATTTTAGCCGTGGTTTATTTCCGGGGAACCTTTTTGCCATTCTCAAGATGATAAATAATGAATAGGCTTCCTGGCAAGCAGAAAGGGTAAAGTCTATTCACCGTGGTATATTGTCTGTTCACCCCACAATCTTCCAAGTGGGGATCATAGCCCCTGCACCCCCCCCCCCCCCGCGCCGCCTTTGTCTGCATGTGTCTATGGTGATATTTTTGTTTTTAATAAAATTCAGGAAGTACACTGCGCTGTTCTCTGTGTGACCACGTGGGAGGGAGGATTGACTGCCCGTTGTTGTTGCTTCGGTGTTTGCACTGTTTGCTTGCATGCTTTCACCCTGCGGAATATTGAGATGCTCTTCCTGTTTTAGGTGCTCTTATCAGTCGGCAGCCATTGTCTTTACACCATTGGAACCTCATTTGCCAGTAAAAAACATGATAATTGTTTTTTTNACCCTTCTATCTGGCACAGGTGTCAGTTTTGTTGCCAGAAGGGTAAAAAACTAATTATATTTTTTACTGGCAAATGAGGTTCCAATGGTGTAAATGCTTACCCGAGCTCTCATACTCTGATGGTGCATTGTCTTTGAGTTGTGCGCCTTTTGGCGTCATCTGGTCCAACCCATGTGAGACTAGGGCACTAGGCTCTAAGGAAAGCTGTCTCGGGTGTGGACCAATCAACTTCAAGGACAGTGCATATATTATCAGAGTTATGTTTTTTGTTTGCATTATGGCTGCAGGTATTGTGGTCTATTCAAACATGACTCCTTGTAAAAAAGGTGTCAGTTTTGTTGCCAGATAAAAGGGTAAAAAACAATTATCAGCCATTGTCTTATATCTTACTCTTTGTTGTCTGTAGAGCATAAGGCCACAACAAGCCCATGCCATGCCGGACGACCTTTAGCAGCTTTCTCTGCTTCACCACAAGACAAGGCCCCTCATGGTCTTTAGTTGGTTTTGAATGGTGCGTCACCAGGTGGTCTTTAACCTGGCAGTCTTTCTCTTGTGTCCACCGCAGAGCAGTTTTCGCAATGGACTCGGGTTCCATTCTCAGCACGTGTCCCAGCCACCGAGTCTTCTCTCTGTTAAGTTCCGCGTTATGCATTTTGAATTGGTCTCGATGTTACAGGTCCCGGTTTGAAATCTTGTTTGGCCAGAAGATGCGACAGGTTTTCGTCAGGCGGTTGTTGTGGAAGGTTGATAGGGGAGCTCATGTCTATCTTGGCGGTTCTTCAACTTCCACTTTTGTAGAGTAACAATGATTTTACATTGCCGTTATATATTCGTACCTTTGTCTTTAAAATGTATTGGCCAGAATTCCAGATGTTTATCAGTTGGAAGAAGGTGTGTCTTGCCCTGTTTAGCCTTGCACTTGATGTCTTTTGATGTAGAATTTTCTTTGCTTATTACATCGCCACGGTATGTAAAACTTCAACCTGTTCCAGTGGTTTCCCCTGATTGTTGTTGTTGCTGTATTTATTTTTATTTTTGGGTCTTTTCTACATTTATCTGCAGGCCTAGTTGCTCAACAAACTGGCTCAACAGAGTTATTTTCTCCAGCATATGGGTTTCGAAGAGAGCAGGGCTATGTCATCTGCGAAATCCTGATCTTCGAGCACTGATCCACGGGATTCCCCATAGCCATTGTCTACGCACACTCTGATCTATCCGCTGCTGGATGAAGGCTTGCCCATGCCGTTGCCATCCCTCAGGCAACACCAGGCATTAATCCCTAACAGCGAAACGTCTTGCCCACGTCCACTTTTCTCATCAATGTTTCTCACTTTGCGTGGGCTCTAATTGAACGTGTCTATGGGACCTTTTTTGCCAATATCAAAACTGATTAAAAGAATAATGTTTTACCCTTTCTGTAAATAAAACAGGTGTTAACACCAAATAGATACCTTTTCAAGGCTGCATTAACCACATGTTCGTGGCAAAACATGCATGTTTGTTTTGCAACAAGTATGTGTGGTTAATTCAATGTTTTGCCATGAGTAATTCACGTATTACATTGTCTCAACATGCACAGATTGGACACGTCCTACGTTTCGCGCCACACAAACACTCAACCTTGCAAAATCCACCTTTTAATTGTATTGCCAGTTGTACACCTTCAACAGATATCACATGGTGTTCGGCAAACTTGTGGAATAAATTAGTTTCGCTCATTTATCCAGTCCACTATTGTTGCCTTTTTTACACGCTTTTATTTTTCACACTTCCCAATGTGATATCGACTGCAAACTTCGTAAGGTATGTCATACTGATGACACGATATTCTATAAAATCCAATATTTTTGTATTTTTACACCTTTTATTTAACTTACTTTGTGTTGTATCCTCAAACNTGTATCAATTTCACCCGTATTCTATGTATGTNCAAACTTTATAGGTATGCCATAATACAATACTATTTTCTATCATTAAAATAAAATATTTTTCAAACAATCTTTNCCCAAGACAATTTTTCACCGTCAAAACACGACGTGTACCGAATTCGACTATTCCAAAGCGGTCGTATACCGAGTTTGACTATTTCAGAACGGGGCCATTTATAGCGCGACAAGGTGTCTTATTACTGGCACATTTACAGCAGCAAAACAATGAAATAATCTTCTTGGTTCTTTCGGTAAAGTCACGTAGAAGGGAAGTAATAAAATAATAACAATAAAAATTTATTAAAGTCACGTAGAAGGGAAGTAATAAAATAATAAAATAAAACATGTTTTATTTTATTATTTTATTAAAACATAATATGTTTTATTTTTATTATTTTATTCCCTTCTACGTGACTTTAATAAATGTTTTATTTTATTATNTTATTACTTCCCTTCTACGTGACTTTAATAAATTTTTATTTTTATTATTTTATTACTTCCATTCTCCGTAACTTTACCGAAAGAACCAAGAAGATGAATCCCTGCAGTCACGAAAGCTTTAAATCGAAATTTAGTGCAAATACTGTAATCTCAATTGCATGTTTCTAAACGTGCTTGTGTGTGTGCATATTGTGTACAATTGTTGGAGCGGTAGTGTTGTAGTTAGCGCACTGCGCTACGAAGCCGGCCACGTGAGTTCGATTTCCGCTCACGACCAACATCAGTGGCGATTGCCTGAAGCGGTCCTCCCCTAGGTCTACTCAGCCTCAAATTAGTACCTGGTGCGATGTGTAAACATCGCGACTGGGGAGACAAAGGTGGTCGGGCGTGGTGCTGGCCACCCACCCATCGTGTGCCGTGCCAGCCTTTATAGGTGCTACTCGCTAGCAGCACTTGCCCCTACAGTCTGTTAAGGCTACACGGGGGACCTTTGTCTTTGTGTGTGGCTGTCGGCTTCTGGGGTCAGTCTAAAGGTCCCAAGGCTTGCAGGCTGCGAGAGGGTGGAAGGTCACCGTCATCGCTCGGTGGAGCTGCATCGGTGACGTCACGCTTGGTTGACACACACACAAATGACGTCATCGTTCAGAACTCGCGGTGACGTCATTTCAAAGCGTTGAAATGTGCACTTGTTGGGTGTGACGTCATCGTCCACTTTACTCTGCAAAGTTCGTGACGGCGCGCGGGCAAGCTGATTTCTTTGGTGACGTCATCGCGTCCGACTCGCCACGCCAATGCCCCCCGCGGTCGGCGACTTGGCGTCACCGGGTGGAGAGCGACGTCATCGCGTGCTCGCCGCTAATGACGTCATCGCGCGGTTGACAAGAGTGACGTCATCGTGCGGCCGGCAACAGTTGACGTCACGGGACGGACGCCATCGCGGGCCGCCCGGGTCGCAGAGAGGCAGAGAGGCCAAGGGCCGCGTCCGCCTCAGGGCCTCCCCCTCAACCACCGCCTCAACCACCGGCCCCCTCTCCTGCCCCCTCCTGCCCTCGACTCTCTGGGCCACGCGCATCGGGAGGCACCGCGGGAGACGGACGGAGGGAGGCCGCTGAGGGAGGGAGACCGCCCTCCGCGCGCGCGGTCTCGGGGAGCCGTCGACGGACAGGTGAGGGCGGTGCGCCGATGGGGGTGGGTCCCTGTCGGCTCCCTGGCACGGGGCCAGTCAGGGCCATGTCGCGTCCTATTAAGGCTCCTATTGCTGCCTCCACATCCCACCCACCCCCAACCTTGAGGCGGCCCCTGTGATGTTTCTGTCTCGGGCTCATTGCTACTCCCGAATGGAGCCCTGCCTCAGATCGCTATCGGCTCGCTGTCTGTGGGGTCGCTATGGCGGAGTGGGGTGGTGATGGTGGTCATCATCGAGCCCTGGGAAGGCGCTGTGGGTTGCCAGCAGACCCCTGTGAGACCCCTTAGAGACCCCTGTGAGACCCCTGTGAGACTTCTGTTGGGTCTCCCGCGTTGACACTCGCCCCGAGGCTTCATTTCAGGCGGTGCACGTCCACGTATGCAGGGCTCTGCCACGACGCCTCGCCTCTCTCCCCCGCTCTCTCTCATCATCATCACCCTCTCTCATTATCACCCTCTCATCATTACCCTCTCTCATCATCCATCACCCTCTCATCATCATCNCCCTCATCAGCATCATCATCACCCTCTCTCATCATTATCACCCTCATCATCATCACCTCTCTCATCATCATCACCCTCTCATCATCACCCTCATCATCATCACCCTCTCTCATCATCATCACCCTCTCATCATCACCCTCTCATCATCATCACCCTCTCATCATCATCACCCTCTCATCATCATCACTCTTCATCATCATCACCCTCTCATCATCATCATCACCCTCTCTCATCATCATCATCACCACCTTCTCTCACTCCTTATTCTTTGGTTCTTTCGGTAAAGTCACGTATAAAGATAAATAATAAATTAATTTAATTTATTATTTTCATTTATTATTTTATCTTTATACGTGACTTTACCGAAAGAACCAAAGAATAATTCCTGCAGTCACGAAAGCTCCAAATTAAGTTCTCTCATTCCCTTCACGTCAATCCTCGTCTCTTCCCCCCTCCTCCTCTCTCATCATCATCACCCTCATCATCACGACCCTCTATCATCATCATCACCCTCTCTCATCATCATCATCACCCTATCTCATCATCATCATCACCCTCTCTCATCATCATCACCATCCTCTCTCATCATCATCACCACCCTCTCTCATCATCATCACCACCCTCTCTCATTCCCTTCACGTGAGGAGGTCCTCTTCTCCACGAGGTTCTGAATCTTCCTTGCTCGATCCTTGATCAAGCCTCGTCTCTCCTCCTCCTCATCGTCTCTCCTCTCTCATCAATTCGCCTGGACACAGGCAACCCGGGGTGAGACGGGGTCGTCTACTTAATCCACAGTGACCTTGCACATCAACCACGTGACGTCACTGCTGTTAGTGATGTCACTGCTGTTGGTGATGTTAGTGATGTCACTGCTGTTGGTGATGTCACTGTTGTTAGTGATGTCACTGCTGTTGGTGATGTTAGTGATGTCACTGCTGTTGGTGATGTCGCTGCTGTTGGTGATGTCACTGTTGTTAGTGATGTTAGTGATGTCACTGCTGTTGGTGATGTTACTACTGTTGGTGATGTTACTGCTGTTGGTGATGTCACTGCTGTTGGTGATGTCACTGCTGTTGGTGATGTCACTGCTGTTGGTGATGTCACTGCTGTTGGTGATGTCACTGCTGTTGGTGATGTCACTGCTGTTGGTGATGTTACTGCTGTTGGTGATGTCACTGCTGTTGGTGATGTTACTGCTGTTGGTGATGTTACTGCTGTTGGTGATGTCACTGCTGTTGGTGATGTCACTGCTGTTGGTGATGTCACTGCTGTTGGTGATGTCACTGCTGTTGGTGATGTCACTGCTGTTGGTGATGTTACTGCTGTTGGTGATGTCACTGCTGTTGGTGATGTTACTGCTGTTGTTGATGTTACTGCTGTTGGTGATGTCACTGCTGTTGGTGATGTCACTGCTGTTGGTGATGTCACTGCTGTTGGTGATGTTACTGCTGTTGGTGATGTCACTGCTGTTAGTGATGTCGCTGCTGTTGGTGATGTCGCTGCTGTTGGTGATGTTACTGCTGTTGGTGATGTCACTGCTGTTGGTGATGTCACTGCTGTTGGTGATGTCACTGTTGTTGGTGATGTCGCTGCTGTTGGTGATGTTACTGCTGTTGGTGATGTCACTGCTGTTGGTGATGTTACTGCTGTTGGTGATGTCACTGCTGTTGGTGATGTCGCTGCTGTTGGTGATGTCACTGCTGTTGGTGATGTCACTGTTGTTGGTGATGTCACTGCTGTTGGTGATGTCACTGCTGTTGGTGATGTCACTGCTGTTGGTGATGTCACTGCTGTTTGTGATGTCGCTGCTGTTGGTGATGTCACTGCTGTTGGTGATGTCGCTGCTGTTGGTGATGTTACTGCTGTTGGTGATGTCACTGCTGTTGGTGATGTCACTACTGTTGGTGATGTCACTGCTGTTGGTGATGTCACTACTGTTGGTGATGTTACTGCTGTTGGTGATGTCACTACTGTTGGTGATGTCACTGCTGTTGGTGATGTCACTGCTGTTGGTGATGTCACTGCTGTTGGTGATGTCACTGCTGTTGGTGATGTCACTGCTGTTGGTGATGTCACTGCTGTTGGTGATGTCACTGCTGTTGGTGATGTCACTGCTGTTGGTGATGTCACTGCTGTTGGTGATGTCACTGCTGTTGGTGATGTTACTGCTGTTGGTGATGTCACTGCTGTTGGTGATGTTACTGCTGTTGTTGATGTTACTGCTGTTGTTGATGTTACTGCTGTTGGTGATGTCACTGCTGTTGGTGATGTCACTGCTGTTGGTGATGTCACTGCTGTTAGTGATGTCACTGCTGTTAGTGATGTCACTACTGTTGGTGATGTCACTGCTGTTGGTGATGTCACTGCTGTTGGTGATGTCACTGCTGTTGGTGATGTCACTGCTGTTAGTGATGTCACTGCTGTTAGTGATGTCACTACTGTTGGTGATGTCACTGCTGTTAGTGATGTTACTGCTGTTGGTGATGTCACTGCTGTTGGTGATGTCACTGCTGTTGGTGATGTCACTGCTGTTGGTGATGTCACTGCTGTTAGTGATGTCACTGCTGTTGGTGATGTCACTGCTGTTGGTGATGTCACTGCTGTTAGTGATGTCACTGCTGTTGGTGATGTCACTGCTGTTAGTGATGTCACTGCTGTTGGTGATGTTACTGCTGTTGGTGATGTCACTGCTGTTGGTGATGTCACTGTTGTTGGTGATGTCACTGCTGTTGGTGATGTTACTGCTGTTGGTGATGTCACTGCTGTTGGTGATGTCACTGCTGTTGGTGATGTCACTGCTGTTGGTGATGTCACTGCTGTTGGTGATGTCACTGCTGTTGGTGATGTCACTGCTGTTGGTGATGTCACTGCTGTTGGTGATGTCACTACTGTTGGTGATGTTACTACTGTTGGTGATGTTACTACTGTTGGTGATGTTACTGCTGTTGGTGATGTCACTGCTGTTGGTGATGTTACTGCTGATGGTGATGTTACTGCTGTTGTTGATGTCACTGCTGTTGGTGATGTCACTGCTGTTGGTGATGTCACTGCTGTTGGTGATGTCACTGCTGTTGGTGATGTCACTGCTGTTGGTGATGTCACTGCTGTTGGTGATGTCACTGCTGTTGGTGATGTTACTGCTGATGGTGATGTTACTGCTGTTGTTGATGTCACTGCTGTTAGTGATGTCACTACTGTTGGTGATGTTACTGCTGTTGGTGATGTTACTGCTGTTGGTGATGTCACTGCTGTTGGTGATGTCACTGCTGTTGGTGATGTCACTACTGTTGGTGATGTTACTACTGTTGGTGATGTCACTGCTGTTGGTGATGTCACTGCTGTTGGTGATGTCACTGCTGTTGGTGATGTTACTGCTGATGGTGATGTTACTGCTGTTGTTGATGTCACTGCTGTTAGTGATGTCACTACTGTTGGTGATGTTACTGCTGTTGGTGATGTTACTGCTGTTGGTGATGTTACTGCTGTTGGTGATGTCACTGCTGTTAGTGATGTTACTGTTGGTGATGTTACTGCTGTTGGTGATGTTACTGCTGTTGGTGATGTCACTGCTGTTAGTGATGTCACTACTGTTGGTGATGTTACTACTGTTGGTGATGTTACTACTGTTGGTGATGTTACTGCTGTTGGTGATGTCACTGCTGTTGGTGATGTTACTGCTGATGGTGATGTTACTGCTGTTGTTGATGTTGCTGTTGGTGATGTTACTGCTGATGGTGATGTCACTGTTGTTGGTGATGTTACTACTGTTGGTGATGTTACTGCTGTTGGTGATGTTACTGCTGTTGGTGATGTTACTGCTGTTGTTGATGTCACTGCTGTTGGTGATGTTACTGCTGATGGTGATGTCACTGCTGTTGTTGATGTTACTACTGTTGGTGATGTTACTGCTGTTGTTGATGTCACTGCTGTTGTGATGTTACTACTGTTGGTGATGTTGCTGTTGGTGATGTTGCTGTTGGTGATGTTACTGCTGTTGGTGATGTTACTGCTGATGGTGATGTTGCTGTTGTTGATGTTGCTGTTGGTGATGTTACTGCTGATGGTGATGTCACTGTTGTTGGTGATGTTACTGTTGGTGATGTTACTGCTGTTGGTGATGTTACTGCTGTTGGTGATGTTACTGCTGATGGTGATGTTGCTGTTGTTGATGTTGCTGTTGGTGATGTTACTGCTGATGGTGATGTCACTGTTGTTGGTGATGTTACTACTGTTGGTGATGTTACTGCTGTTGGTGATGTTGCTGTTGGTGATGTTGCTGTTGGTGATGTTGCTGTTGGTGATGTTACTGCTGATGGTGATGTTGCTGTTGTTGATGTTGCTGTTGGTGATGTTACTGCTGATGGTGATGTCACTGCTGTTGTTGATGTCACTGCTGTTGGTGATGTTACTGCTGTTGGTGATGTCACTGCTGTTGGTGATGTCACTGCTGTTGGTGATGTCACTGCTGTTGGTGATGTCACTGCTGTTGGTGATGTTACTGCTGTTGGTGATGTCGCTGCTGTTAGTGATGTCAGCATACTGTCATGTCGCTGTTGTCAGGACAGTGAGTGTCAGAGTGATTTATATTCACACTCAGAGCACTGTAGGTGGTGTCATGGTTCTTCGTCCACTTTCAAACGTAGCGGGACCAGTGTTGTGTCCACGCTGTGGTGATGATGTCAGTGTTGTCACGGGTTTCCTCTCAGTGCCATATCTCAGTTCTGTGGAGTGTGTTCAGTGCTGGCGATTGCTATAATGGCCTGTACTCTCGTTGTGTTGAAATTATTCTATGGTATTGTTCTCATAACTCTATTGGTATTTTAGTGCTGTCATTTATGGTGTGTTGGGTTCGGGTTAGCAGCGGTGCCGCCCTTGTTGGTTGTATTGTGCACTTTTTCTGCATTTCTTGCTGTCATGAACGTTGCTTGCTGAGTAATGTCCACGCCACTGCTTCTGTACTAATATCGGCTCTATGTTGTGCTGTCTCGACACGATCCTGCGCTGATGGCCTTGTGTTTATTTCTGCCAGATGGAGTGTGCGTGATTCAGCTGAGATGTAAACATGGACCAGTTTGGGACATCGTTTGCCGGTGAGGCCGCTTGAGCACTCTCACAAGACATTGTCGGCAAGACGCGGCGAATGAAATGCAACTTAGAGTCTTAAGACCAGCGAGTGTGCAGCATGTTTTAGTTGGCGTGCAGTTGACGGTGGAGATAAAAAACAACAAGCGTACAAAAAGCAGAGAGAGGTGCATGCTTGGAATGTACATATGTACGTTGAACTTCTTTCGCACCATACATAGCCAACCGTGCTAATCGGAGGAATTGCATCGAGAGAGAAGTGGAATATAGGACGTACAGGTCAAACACATTCATTTGTAGTTCAAGACAAGCTAGTGGACGTTGCTAGAAAGGATTATGAACGGTGGACGAGACTAATGTGAGCATGGCAGCTAAAGGAGGGAATATAAATGAGACGACATCCACCGTGGTTTGCTAGATGAATTGTTGCATTGGGAGTCCACGAGTTATGGTGATGTCTTGAGATCATCCAGGAGTGATTAGACCATGGGCAGTGATGATGGTGCGTGTGCGTGTGATGCAGCTGCTGTGGACGTGTGGGCCATCAGCTCGGAGGAGCGAGCCAAGCATGACCAGCAATTCCTTAGTGTCAGCCCAGCAGGAGGTTACATTACAGGTAATCTCTCACCTTACTTTTGTAATCGTTGTGTTGCGGTTTGAGTTCACCTTTCCATACACTTATAACAGAACCTGGAGGATGAGAGATATTGAAAGGCTTTGTGTGGAGTATATTCTTAGTTCTTTCGTAAAGTCACGTGGGTAAAAATGAAATCAAAATTAATAAAATAAAATAAAAATCACGACGTTTCGGAGGCAACGCAAGTCTCCGTCATCAGGTGGGACCGTCACTAAGAATATGAATCCTTGCAGTCACGAAAGCTTCAAATCTAGAATTTGTGTGGAGTGTCACATGAAGAGGCTAAATGCATTCGAGATGTGGTGTTACGGTAGAACGGAAAGAGTTACGCTCGTGCGATGATAATAAAAGTTAAGATGTGCTGAGATATGGCTACAAGCAGCAATTACTGAGAAGTCTGATTGGAAGAAAGGTGGCATACATGGGACATAACCTAAGAAGGTCACAGCTGGAGATATGGAGAAGCAATCTGCAATATATTTACGTGTTGAATGAAACAGATCAGTATGGTGGCACAATGTGAGCAGTCAGATGGATCTCTCAATCGTGAACGATGGCATCTGTCATGGGCACCAACCGTCAGTTATGAGGATGACCTGGATAGAAACTCTGCTTGAAACACGGGTGTTTACGTGCTTCAATGTCATTGTGTCCACGATTGTCTTTGAAGGTGAGCAGGCACGAAGCTTCTTTCTGCAGTCGGGGCTTCCTGCACCCGTCCTTGCACAAATATGGTGAGCATCGATCAATCATTTACCTCTGCTCAAACAAATGTCATGCATTTTTTGAATGAAGTGTTTGCTAGAAACAAGTAAGGGCAATAATAAACACTCAAAAGCTGATTTCTGGAAGAAAAAGGCAAGGTTGTGACCACAGGATCGGTCCACGCATTGTTTATCATGGAGTGGATAATGTTGAGTTGGTTAAAGCCATTTTATTTATCTGGAATTGCCAGAAGGATTCTTTTTTACCTCTCCTATGTGTCTTGCATGCCACTTGACATCACTTCCTGCGTTTCGGGCCACAGACACAAAAGAGCAAAAATTGTGACGTGTTATATTTGACAGCAGCAGCAGTGAGCCCAAGTGGATGCAGCATAGACACGGTGTCATGATGTAACATGCAAGGCACGATGGAGACCGATCCCACGGTCACAATCACATTTGCCTGCCTGCAAATCACCCCTGCCGTCGCCGCTGTGGCGTGGCAGCGCGAGCGTGTATGTATGTGGAGGAACTTGTGCGGGGAGGAGGCTGATTTGCTGTGTTCTTGCAGGGCGCTGGCGGACTTGAATGGCGACGGTCGTATGGACGCCCAGGAGTTTTCCATCGCCATGAAACTCATCAAGATGCGTCTACACGGCCACGCGCTCCCGCGGTGCTGCCACCTGCCATCCTGCAGCGCTCCCCTTCGGGCCTCTTGTCGGCGGGGCCCCTCTGCTCGGGTGGGGGCTCCCTGGGAGCGCGTTGGTGGGAGGGTCCCTCGCGGGCGTAGCGCCGTCTTCCTTGACGCCGCCGCTGAGCACTGTGGGAATTCCTGCACCGATGGCCAACGGTGTGCAGGGCTTGATGCAGCCCTTCCCTACGACCGGTGCGTGTCACGATACTTTCGCGTACGCGTGTGTGTTCATTACGTGGAAATTTACGGCGGCCAAATACTATGAATACTTTAAACGCGTGATGTTCATTCTAAATGTGGAGCGGAAATCCTGAGGATCCACACGACCACGGGGAGAGAAACATTCCAACTCCAAATATCCACAGGTGTCAGTGTCGGGATCGAACGCACAACCTCCTGTATACCAGGCGGGTTAGTTAACATCTCGCCTCCGCGTCGCGATCAACAGCGCTTGCCCTGGCAGCTTGTGTAGGCTACGCGTGGATCTCTGTCACTGGTCCGTTACGTGTTATACCCGTGTCCCCCGCGTGCAATGGGGGCAACACTTTTGTGACGTGCTAGCATGGCACGTGTAGTCTAAAGGTTACCAACTTTATACTCTTAGGTTTTTTTGGTAAAGTCACGTAGGTAAAATATAAAATTACTAAAGTAATAATAGAAATAAAATAAAATATTAAATCACGACGTTTCGGAGGCAACACAAGTCTCTGTCATCAGGTGGGACCGTCACAGCTAAAATTTCTGCATCAAGTGATACCTACGTATCACTTACCTATGTGACTTTACCGACAAAACCTAAGAGTATGAATCCTTGCAGTCACGGAAGCTTCAAATCTAGAGTTACCAACTTTCCCATTTGCAAAATGCAGTGTCAAGGAGAGAGAGAGGTGAGGGGGTGGGCTGTAAGATTGATTACATGCAGCGATGTGTGTATAACCCGGGCCTGATTTCTCACTCAATATATTGTGGATCTGAAGTTGGTGTACGTGAGTCATTCTGTCATAGCCACGTGGATGACAAAAATTATGCTCGATCTGGTGCGTCGCGTGAGGATATATATTCTGGGTTGCTGGCCCCGGACAGACTCGGGCAAACTTAAGCCCTCTGTATAGTTTGTCTTAAGCCATCACGGAGGGTCATACGTAACAGATACATAAGCAAAACATGCCTCAAAATTAAACGTGTTTTCAGTACACCAGCCTAGGCAGGCCTTTCTGGCCCGTGTTTAACAGCAAAGCAGCATTTTGTTTAAGCGGTGAGAATCTGGATAGGTTCAGAAGCTAGATCATTCCAGCGAGCATGCTCCATGCAGTTTAACGCGTAGGCTTTTTTGGGTTAGAGCGCATAAATATTTCAATGTGTCGTTAAAACCCGCCACCACCTGACACAGTCAACTAGTAAGGGTTGTCACGTAAACAGAACATGCCAATTCGTTACTAGTACAGCACACCGATGTGCTGGAGAGCCGAGCCACAACATTTACAGTCTGAGTACGACGTTTCGCTAGTAATTACAACTAGCTTCATCAGGCGACAGCCAGATTTGTGGAGAAGTCCACCTGTTTCGTTCTTTATATAGAGGCGTAGATGTGGTAACCACACTTTGCGTCTTGCGCAAAGTGGGGGGGGGCATTTTAATACACAATGGACAGAAAGGACACGATCAAAGGGCTCGCATAATGCGCACGCATAATGTACGTTGACTCATTAATCCCCCCCCCCCCAGCAGTGAAATATTTGGGGCTGTTGTGATAATGACGTTAATGCAGGACATTCCTGCGGTGTGGGATCTCCTCTTTCAGGTGCCACGCTACCCTTAGGTTCCACATTCGGCCGACCCGGAGCAGGAGTTGGGCCTGGATTGGTCCCATTCAAATGCAGAAAGCCCTGTCGGCTGAAGCCACCATGTAAGCACCTTGGCCCAGGCGAGCGAGTCCTGGTGTAGCGATGCATCACAGTGCCGGTCACCAATATGTCGTAGTGTGTTGTCATGTATCTGCTGTTTGTAGTTTGTGTTGTCACGTACTGGTATTCATCTTCTTGGTTCTTTCGGTAAAGTCACGTAGAAGGGAAATAATAAAATAATACAAATAAAACGTAATAAAATAATTTTCACGACGTTTCGGCCACAACGCAAGCAGCCGTCCTCAGGTGAAGAACAGGTCTGTCGGAAAGACAGTTGTCTTTCCGGCTGCTTGCGTTGTGGCCAAACGTCGTGAGAATTATATAATGTTTTATTTTATTATTTTATTATTTCCCTTCTACGTGACTTTACCGAAATAACCAAGAAGATGAATCCCTGCAGTCACGAAAGCTTTAAATCAAACGTACTGGTATGTCACGTGTGTGGTATGTGTGTTCTATGTGTGTATGTATTGACGTGTGTTTACCTAATTTTGTGTTGGTGTATCCTGTTATGCGTTGGTGTGTATGTTCAATGTGTGGTGTTGTTCTGCACCTCTATACAATATTGCGGGCTTGCGTGGTGTACCTAATTATCGACTCAGCCTCAAATGAGTACCTGGTGTGGTTAAACATTGGGAGTAGGAAGACAAAGGCGGCCGGGCGTGGTGCTGGCCACCCACCCCTCGTGTGCCGTGTCGGCTTTCATAAGTGCTCGCTAATAGCACTTGTCCCTACAGTCTGTTAAGGCTATTGGGGTACCTTATTGTGGGGTGCGGTAGTGCAGCAATTAACGCGCTGCGCCACAAAACCAGGATCGCGAATTCGATTCCTGAACCAGTCCTGGCCTCCCCTAGGTCGACTCAGCCTCAAATGAGTACTTGGTGCAGTGGGTAAACATCGCCACTCATGAGACAAAGGTGGCTGGGAGTGGTGCTGGCCACCCACCCCTCGTGTGCCGTGTCGCCCTGATAGGTGCCCGCGAACAGCACTTGCCCCAACAGTCTATTAAGGCTATATGGGGGATCTTTGTATTTTTTGCAGGGCGGCTGACTGGGCTGTCCCACAGTCATCTCGCCTCAAGTACCGACAGCTCTTCAACAGCCACGACAAGACGATGAGCGGCTTCCTGACAGGTGCCTCACAATGCGATGCATCTTGAGAATCCTGAGAGAGTTTAAGATGCAGAATTTATACATCCTCGTTTGTGTGTTGAATTTGATAGCTTGTCGTGTGCCTGGTGGTGTATGTTTGTGTGTGTCTAGTAGTGTGTGTTTCTTGGAGGCCTGTGTGTGGCTGGTCACGCTGGTGTGCTGGTGGCGGTGCTGATGGTGATCTTGCTAGTGGTAGTAGTAAGTGGTGCAGATAGTGTTGCAGTTGCTGTGTTTCTGATGACCAGTGTGTGCCCAGTGGTGTGTGTGAGTGTCTTTGTGTAGTGTGCGTGTTTTTAATGGCTCCCATGTGTCGGCTGTGCAGGGCCACAGGCCAGAAACATCCTCATGCAGTCCCACCTCACGCAGCCGCAGCTCGCCGCCATCTGGTGAGGATCCCTCACCCGGCTCTACCCCGGGTGCTTCTCCATTCTCTTTTATTTTGAAATCCTTTATATTAAGTTCGCTGGTTGCTTGCGTGCTTGCTTGCTTGCTTACGACCGTGCAAACCTTTCGGTCGTTTTTTAACCCACTTCCCGTGATCCAATCGAGCTGACATTTTGCACAGACTCGTTGTGCGACAATTAAGTTCGTGAAAAAAAANTTCCAAATTTTACACTGTTTAGGGAAAACAAATAAATATTTAATTACCAATTGTTTAATACTGCAGACAATCATCTGACCCATAGGTGGCAGCCATCTCAAGCCAGAGGACGAGAGGACTCTAGCCGCCACGCATATAAAGGATTTAGAGTGAAAAACTTTGTTTTTACGGGTTATACTTGTTGTATACAATTGTGTGGTTCCTATGACTGTGAAGGCACCCAAACCTGCGCTTTAATTCCACGTGTGTGTCTTTTTGGTTGTGTGCAGGGTCTCTGACATCGACCAAGATGGCAAGCTAACGGCTGAGGAGTTCATCTTGGCCATGCATCTCATTGATATGGCACTGTCTGGACAGCCGCTGCCTGCGCCCTCACCGCTGACCTAATGCCTCCCTCGTTCAGGTGTGTTGCAGTACAGCAGACACCACCACACAGACAGACTCGTTGTTCTGTGTCAGACAGTTAAACCACATACCGGCACGAGGACTTAAACATCAGTGCCGTTCCACACGAGACATTTTGGACCATGCCACGAGATTTCTTACTGTTAGGTTTTTTCGGTAAATCACGTAGGTAAAAATAAAAAATAAAATAGAAATAATAACAGAAATAAATAAAATAACGACGTTTCGGAGGCAACACAAGTCTCCGTCATCAGGTGGGACCGTCACAGCTAATTTACTGTATCAAGTGAGGCAGAAATTCCAAGATACAAGTTCTTAAATACAAGTTAAGGGGGAGGGGCGTATCTGAATGTGGTAGCCAACATGCTAAAGAGAACGACAGTGCACATGTTGTTGTTTTACCGGTGTTGGTTGACAATCCAAATACAAAAAGGAGAGTACTGTTAAACGCTGGGGATGTCAACACTCGGTAAAGTAGAATAGTACCTGTCAAATAAGATGGTCCAAAAATGTGTAGTTAAATCTTTTTTGCATGGTTAATAACATCTTTCCAATGATTACTCAGTTTGTACCCATCATCACGGTTGAAATTATGTCTGTGTTTGTTATCTGGATGGCTTCGTGTACAAACCTTTGATGGTAGCCAGAGGGTTTGCAGAGCACCTTGGTCTCTTTTACCTACGTGACTTTACCGAAAAAACCTAAGAGTATGAATCCTTGCAGTCACGAAAGCTTCAAATCTAGAACGAGATTTCTACCGCTGACCATGTCACCGCGTCCCGTGCGCACCTTGCGTCGCGTGCAGGCGGTCGCGACTGGAAGTTCCCTCTCTGGAGGCAGCAGCAGCAGCGGCGTTTCCGTGTCGCTCCTCGAACAGAAACCTCCAGAGGAGGTTGCCGAAGAGGAACAGGAGAAAAACTACCTGGTACCTGCACGCAACTTTGCCGTTTCCCCCGCCCACTCAGTTCCATTCTTGCATGTGGCAAAATGTTTCGGAGCTAAATGCCGATGTCGAGATCTGATAGCCACGGGAGGGATTCAGGGGAGGGTTTGTGCAGTTTTGCTATTGCATTGAAGACGACAGTGGTTTAATATATCGTCCATAGTTTGGGTTTCATAGCCAGTTGCACTGTGGCTTGTCGTTGATTTTCCAATCATGAGATGCTCACATAAGTCTTTTGATGTTTTGATGTGGCTCATGGTTACACCATTTGTCTTGGTTTTTTCTTGGCATCCGTGTTGTTCTACTCTGTTCACCGGCGTTTTTCCGGATCTAGGTGAGACTCTAGGGTGTTTACTCTTTGGTTTTTTCGGTAAAGTCACGTAGGTAAAAAAAGGAAAATAAATTAAATCACGACATGTGATTGCATTTATTTTCCTTTTTTACCTATGTGACTTTACCGAAAAAACCAAAGAGTATGGACCCTTGCAGTCACGAAAACTTCTACTCTAGAACTCTAGGATGTTGACAGCACGATCCTAGAAGGGTGGTTTGAGTAGGCGGTGAGGAACGTTGTTGAGGTCTTGGTTGATGGGTGGGTTGTCGTGGCAATAAAACGTGTAAACTCCTTCGCAGTTTGCATGTTTCCGTGGATATTTGGTGGCAGTGTTCGCCAAAATAGGGAGCCAGGGGATTGGTGTTGTTTCAGTGTCTGGCTGTGATGTGTATTAGATCATTTCATGATGCATCTATCACTTTTATATACGATCTCCGGGACTGGAGCACAACTCGGCAAAATTGATGTTCTTGCCTTTGTTTTGTTGCTTCTGTGCTCACGGCACCATCAATCTCCCTTGCAAAATAACTGGGCAACCAGCTAAATGGGATCATAAATGACGTCACGCACCTGGGGGGGCGGGGGTGGTCAGACATTTGTGACGATGTGTGACGAGGGGGGGGGTTGAGAAATGTGACGTCGCATCAAAATGCGCAACTTTAAATAAATATAGACAACACGCTTTACTTAATTAAATACACTTTTTAATAAATGTTTTCTCCTACAACATCAGAGTGCAGGGCCACATTAAATACGCACTACAATGACAATAGTTTAAAGTGATTTGGGGGGGGGGCAGAGCTGTGTAATGTCATTTGAGGGGGTGTCTGACTTTTTATGACGCCGTGTGACGAAGGGGGGGGNTCAAAAATCGTCCAAAATCGCGTGACGTCATTTATGGACGGCCCCTAAGATGAATTTAAACTTCGAATGTTGGCCCCACTCACTCCACCAGCCCGCCCACTGCTCAGGTTGCCTCGCCAGTTGTCCCTATCATGAGTCAAAGTGAGCAAGTGAGAAACACGAGGCCATGCAAAATTTAAAACTGAAATGTATCCGACTTTTACGGATACATTTCAGATTTTGCACAAAAATCTTGACAACAATTCGACAGCCATTCTGAAATCACTGGGATTGTCCCAGTCAAGCCGGACGTTTAAGTCACCTTTAGGCAGGTCTACACCTGAGCAATCGGTTGCCAACTTGGTTGCATGCAACTGACTTGCTCGTCTGCGAAACATCTCTACGACCAAAGATACGGACGTATAAGCAGCTATTTAAGTTGCACGATTTCGAGAGTGATTTGGACGGCACGACTGATCGCTCAGGCGGTGTGTGGGGCCCGCCTTTAGATCTGTGAACTCGCGTAATTCTGCTGCTGCTCCTCCTCCGCCCCCCCCCAAGTGACATTTGAGGACAAGAAGAGGGAGAACTTTGAGAAGGGCAACCAGGAGCTGGAGCGAAGGCGTGCTGCTCTGGCCGAGACGCAGCGCCGTGAGCGCGAACGCCTGCTGGCCGTGGAGCGCGCTGAGCACGAGCGGAGGGAGCGCGAGCGCCAGCAGCAAGAACGGCGCCGCCAGGCGGAGCTGGAGCGCCAGCTGGAGCGCCAGCGGGAGATGGAGCGACAGAGGGAGGAGGAGAGGAGGAGGGAGGTGGAGCGCAGGAGGTAGGAGGCCAGGCTTAGACTCGGGATAACTTGGGTTGTTGCTGTGTTGTTACGATGTTGTGAAAATGAACTACTAAGTTGAGTGTCTTCTTTTTTTAAATATTTTTTTATTTCCATTCTACATGACTTTACCGAAAGAACCAAGAAGACACTCAACTTAGTAGTTCATTTTCACAACATAAAATAAAATGTTTTATTTTATTATTTTATTATTTCTATTCTACGTGACTTTACCGAAAGAACCAAGAAGATGAATCCCTGCAGTCACGAAGCTTTAAATGAAATTTAAGTTGAGTGTGTTTGGGCTGCTTGGTTCTACCAAGTAATTGGTCATGGAGACCAGTCTGATGATGTGGTCTTTGTCCGCCGTGTTGGCAGCTCTCATTGTGACCTTCCTCCACCTTGCCCAGACCTCAACCGTAGTCATCAGCTGGTCGTTGCTCAATACTATCCCAGTTAACTTTAGATGGGTCCGGGTTACGGATTAACTGTGCTTGTGAAAAAAACTGATTTTTATATACCCACTGTTTCATTAATAGCTGCTTCTCACTGATGGGCAGTGATTCCATGTCCATTTGAAAACAAACATGTTTTCAGCGATAAAACAGATGATGCCTGATATGTGTTCACCCCATTGTGGCTGTTACCTGATGTTCATTGTAATTACCGGCGAAACGTTGTACTCTTATTGTAAATGTTGTGGGTTTACTCTCCAACACAGCGGTGTGCTGAACCAGCAAATAATTGTCTTGTTTTGTTTCAGTGACCAACCTTACTAATTGGGTGGCGGCGGTTTAACGTCACATTTATATTTACGCGATCTAACCAAAAACCCTCTTATGGTTAACTCAAAAGCCCCGTCACCCCAGGAGCAAAGCCTTGACCTCGGAGTACTTAGAAAAAGGCGATCTAAAGATCTTGGGGACCTTGCTGGTTTATAAAGATTGATCAGTTCCTGAAAATATTGTGGGGCTAACCCATTGAGTGCCTTGTAGGTCAGCAGCAGAACTTGCAGTCCGCTCGAAACTTAACTGGTAGCCAATGTGAAGACGGGAGAGCAGTTGTGTGATGTGCTGCGAAATGGTGTGCGTGAGCACTTCGGCAGCTGCATTATGAACAAGCAGCTTACTCAGAATCCCAAATAATATGCAGCATTCTAGTGAATAAACACGAGAAGAGGAGTGAGGAAGCAGGGAAATAAAGTGAAGGGGGAGGAGGGGTAGGGGAAAGGGGAAATCCTGTGCGTCGTCAGTGCTGAGTTTGGGGAAAAGAGCTGCACAGGAAGCTGACGCCGGTACATGATGCACGCACGGTTGGCTTGAGTGGGATGCTCGTGGTGGTGCGTGTGTGCCGGCTGCCCGTGTCGCTGTGGACCCCGCGCTGTTGAGGCCGCCAAGCGGGAGCTGGAGCGGCAGCGTCAGATGGAGTGGGAGCGCACGCGACGGCAGGAGCTGCTCAACCAACGCAACCGCGAGCAGGAGACCATCGTGGGCCTCAAGGCTCGACGCAAGACGCTGGAGTTCCAGCTGGAGACGTGGCGAGTACACGTGCACACACGCGCTCTCTTGCTTGCGCTCGGTGCTTCATTTCTCGCCGTGTCCTCTCGGCACTACCTGCGTTGCCTGGTTGGGTGTTGCGTCCGAGCGTAGTTGCATTGCCTGGGTTGAGTGCCTTGTCTCAGTGTAGTTGTCGCGTCGTTTCCAGGGTGACAAGCGGCAGCAGCTCGACGGGAAGCTGCAGGACGTTCGCGCCCGGCTGTCCATCGAGCGGCAGGAGCTGGAGCGAACCAACAGCGCGCGCGAGATCAAGCTCTCCCAGCTGGACTTGCTGCAGAAGCAGCTGCAGGTGACTACGTGTGCGGCACGCGCCCGCGGTTTGAGCATCGCTCAAACGGGGATGCCACGATATTTTTGTCGCAAAATCGGTTTCCCGAAACTTTGCAGTTGTATTTCGATTTAAAGCTTTCGTGACTGCAGGGATTCATCTTCTTGGTTCTTTCAGTAAAGTGACGTAGAAGGGAAATAATAAAATAATAAAATAAAACATTATAAAATAACGACGTTTCGGCCACAACGCAAGCAGCCGTTGAGGACGGCTGCTTGTGTTGTGGCCGAAACGTCGTGAGAATTATTTTATTATGTTTTATTTTNATTATTTTATTATTTCCCTTCTACGTGACTTTACCGAAAGAACCAAGAAGACTTTGCAGTTGTGTTTAGAATTTTTATTGTATTGTGTTTGTGGGTTATTGCACTTCCATTCTCAATTGTGATGACTTTGAAGTTATTTAATTGCAATTTACTTCACTTCACAATGTCTGATGCTAATAATGCACAAGTTGTTGGTTATACAAGAAATACATTAACTTGTAAATGTATGATATCACGTAATTAACATGCTCTCTGGAAAACGTTTTGTAAAATAGCATTTTCGTGGATTGGGTATTTAGAATTGGAACGATTGTGTTTCTTAATATTTGTCAGAAAATCAAATATGGAATAAAAAAGCATGCTCTAAAAATATTTAGATAAACAGATGATGCTACAATCGTGGGCTTATATCGTGTAGTATTATATCATTTGTGCAGAAGCTCTCATGCCTGGTTTTGAGAGTCGCAGACTAATTGCATACGTGCGTGAGTGGTTGTGTGTGTTTATGTTAAGCTATAGCTGGATCTTTATTTGCGTGTGCATGTGTGTGTGTACGCTGCGTTACAAACATGGCCACCGGGTTCAATTCCCGCTCACGGCCAACACCAGTGATGATTATCTGAACCAGTCCTGGGCCGCCCCTAGGTCGAATCGGCCTTAATGAGTACCTGTGCGGTGTGTAAACATCGCCACTAGGGAGACAAAGGCGGCCGGGCATGGTGCTGGCCACCCACCCCTCGTGTGACGTCCCGGCATTCATAGGTACTCGCTAACAGCACTGTTCCTACAGTCTGTTAGGCTATACGGGGATCCTTGTCTTTGTCTTGTGTACGAGTGCAGGAGCATCAGCAAATGTTGGCACGCCTGGTTCCAGAGAAGCAGTCTCTGAGCGAGCAGCTGAAGCATGTGCAGCAGAACCACACTCAGAGTGAGTTCCCTACTGACTTCTTCCTTTTCACTTGAGCAAACTAACGTGAAATCTTCTTGGTTCTTTCGGTAAAGTCACGTAGAAGGGAAGTAATAAAATAATAAAAATAAAACATAGTAAAATAATTCTCACGACGTTTCGGCCACAACGCAAGCAGCCGTCTTCGAAACGTCGTGAGAATTATTTTATTGTTTTATTTTATTATTTTATTACTTCCCTTCTACGTGACTTTCCCGAAAGAACCAAGAAGATGAATCCCTGCAGTCACGAAAGCTTTAAATCGAAAACTAACGTGAAACTTACGGTGACTGCCGTGTCTCTAAACACCCTGCATTACCTACTCTTACGTGGGCATGTGGCTCGGCAGTCGAGCGAGCAGCTCGCAGCCGGAGTTCAAATCCCGAGTAAGGTTGACGCAACCCATCATTCCTCTGGGATATTAAGATGAGTACCACTTTGTGGGAAATTCAACAGTGATGAATGGACTCGCCGTCGCCAAGGGCATGCGGAATCTCCACCACTGACCTGGGTATGGAAGCAGGAGAGGATCCACTGCCTTAATGCTCATTGGAGCAGGAAATAACGAACTACCTGCATTTTGTCCAAATTGTATTGCAACCATTGTAAGCATTCATCCAAGTAAGAGCACCAACAATTTAACTGTTAATGCTGAGCAGAGACATACAGAGCACAATCGGGGTGAGAGTGCGACTTGGATTCATGTCCGAGCTGTGTGTGTGTGTGGTCGTAGCGCAGTAGTTAGCCCGTTGCGTTACAACCTCAGTTTGATTCCGGCCCACAGCTAACATCAGTGGCAAATGTTATCCGAACCTGTCTCGAGCCTCCCCTGATTTGACTCGGCCGTAATAAGAACCTATTGCTGTGTGTGAGCATAGACAACGGCGACTAACAAAAGTGGGTATGGTGCTGGCCACGCTACCCCTGCATGTTCTGTGCTGAACATATTATTAGCTTGCTAACAGCACAACCCCTACAGTCTATAAGACCGTAGTGTGTGTGTGTTTATTATGTGGGAAGCGGTAATGCAACAGTTCGTGCGCTGCTCTACATCCCGGCGACCCGAGTTCGATTCCAGCTCATGGCCGACACCAGTGACGATTATTGAACCAGTTTTAGGCCTCCCCTAGGTCGATTTAGCCTTAAATGAGTACCTGTGTAAACATCGCGATTGGGGAGACAAAGACGGCCAGACACTGTGCAGGCCACCCACCCGCTCGTGTGCCGTGCGGCCTTCATAGGTGCTCGCTAACACCACTTTCCCAACAGTTTGTCACAGGTTATACGGTGTATCTTTGTCATTGCATAATGTGTGTGCCTCAAGGATTGTTAGAAATATCCAGCCCCTGTGAGTGAGTGCCTGGCCAGTGTGCCATGTCCCAAGGAGGTATGAAGAACAATCCAGAGTCTTGGGACCAGATGAGGCACCGGGCAGGTGACCTACCAAGTGAACCGCTGAGGACGGCGGTGGATGTGCGCTGGCCGTTTTGTCTGATATCATTGTAACTGCGGACCACGGGGACGGGTTCCGCAGGATTGTAAGAGCATCAGGCGTTTTGCGGTGATTTATTGTGACATCTCCGTCCCGCCACCTTCGCCCGTGCGTGTGCAGATGACTCTTTCACCGGGGTGCACAAGGCACAGCTGGCGCGCGAGGCCGCTTGCCTCCGCCTGCGGGAACCTGGTCTCCGTCGAGACCGAGACGGCCGAGCGGTTGAACGACATCGACGCCTTCAACAACCAGCTGAAGGTGAAGTGCCCGGCATCATCGCAGTGGCGTGCTGCTACCACAGCCACACACGGCCAGCATAACCACACAGAGCCGCACCTCCACCGAGCGAACGTGCACCCTCCGGCATTACCATATCAACGCAGTCTCGGTCAGCCATGCCAACGGTTAAAGCCACAAGCAGTGAGCGCATGGCCACCACCGGACTCTTCTCACAAGACCAAGTGTCTGTCCAAACACACAGGTGCATCCACGCCTCAAGCAGCCACACTTGTGTCTGCTGTTCGGTACTGTTGAAATGATATATTCAACAATAATGCACTTTGTTTATCCAGGAAAGCCTCCCTGAGTCCCAAGACTCCTTTTCAGGAGGATCGTGCAACTTTGGGACATTAAGGCAATTCTTACAATCAAAGTTTGATTTCATTGCCTAGGAGACCAGAGTACCTGAATAAAACCTGTGCATACGTGGGTATAAGACTCGAAGCCGCACACAGATGGATTCAAGAATCAGTTGCAGCAAACCTTCACGTCCTGGCCTAATCGTATCCCAAGCCTACAACGCCTGATACCCCAGACAGTGTCCCATCCGAGTACAAACTAGGATGAAATCTGCTTCGCTTCCGTGGAGCTGACGAGATTGGGTGCACTCGGGATGATTTGGTCGTGGCGCTCTCCTCTTCGGCACCGGCGTGCACCAACGCCGGCACTTTCAGGCTCCTCTGGCTTATGCGACGCACTCCTGTGCACCCCTCCCCGTCTCTTGCAGCCGGGCTTGGTGGACGGGCTCGTGTGTCAGTGTCTCTGTGCCTCTCTGGGCTGTCTCTCACAGATAGGCCTCTTTCTGAAGGTCACACACTCGTAGCTGGGCGCCGCGACGCTCCGCTGCACACACACCAGTCACACTTGGGCACTAACGTCACAGCGATCACCGTGCAAATTATCTTGTTCTCAGGCTACTGACTGCCATCTGTTGCGATGCCCAGGAGGAAACTGCTTTTACTTTTAAGGGTTTTTTTGGTACTGCAGGAGGCTGATTGGAGACGCCAGATTTGCCCATAAATTAAGTGCCTCCCGCAGAAATCTTATTTTTCATTTATGTTGAAATGCAAACCTGAGAACTGGATTTTTTCATACTGTTAAATGTTGCTGTTATTAACCCTAATAATGTGATTACTTTTGGAAAAATAATTTAAAGTTAAGCTGAGAAAATTTTTGGTAAACGCGATCTGCTTTCGGAAGCATCCATGTCTACCCACCTTTTTTTTTCTCAGCGTCACTTTAAATTCTCTGACGGTTTTTCTTAAAGACGATGAGTGCAATGGACACTCCATCTAATCGCAGTCTTAACAACACCACCAGTAGAGTGTCGCTTTGCTAATGTGATGCCAGCTCCGTCACTCACATCCCCTCCCCCTTTGGCCCGTAGTGGCTTGCTGCCCGTCACGCTGCATGGCTGGGCCTGGATGGTTGTATGCGATGCAGCACTCGGTGGCGGCGGTAGCAGTGCACACTCCTCTCCGTGCTGTCTCATCTCTCCGTACTTGCTCTTTTGTGCGCTCAAGTTGTCTGCCATCCTTTCTCCCTGCTCACTCACCATTGTCCTTGTCTCCATTGCCCGAGTGCGGCGCCTGTTCACCAGCGTGCTTGGCTCGTGCCAGGATTTTGCTTTCCCAATGTGGAGAAGTTTCCATGATAATAAGATCCATCATTCCAGCATACACCCATACGTATGACCATGTCACCGTAATGCGGTGGCGGCCCATCTTGTCAACATCTCGGAAGCCAAGCGTGGTTGAGCCTGGATAGAACCTGGATGTTTGGCCATCTCACACAAACAGGTTGCCAGATGGCAGTACTGCATACAAACATTACTATTCTATACGTTTATGCTCCTGGGTCTATGCCTGCACTGCCCGTCATTGAACAGCACGGTGAAGTATGCATAAATACCCACATGGTCCTCCTCCAGCAGTAGATTGGCAAAAGGCTGTACACGGCCGTGTAAATGACGACTCGTCTACTGAAAGGCACAGGCTGTGGCTGTGCCGCTGCCACACATGAGTACCGCGAGCTGTGTGCTGTAGTCTCTCGCTGCCGTTGCTGCCTCGACAGAGCTTGCTCTGGAGACCCTAACGCGCGAGTGCACGTGTGTGAGTGTGGGTGTGCGCGCGTCTAACCCTAATCGCAGTCAAAACACTGCTCGCCGGTGGAGACGGCAGTCCTGTCATTGTTTCACCCGAAGGGTGTAAGGAGATGAAATATCGCTGCGGCTGCGGGCATGACTGCACGCCTTGTGGTGGTCTTCCACGCTGTCTGCAGCCTTTTGTGCGTTGGTTGAGTCTCTATAAGTGACACCAACAGTACACGCTCACGTTGGGCTGAATCGGGCAGCGCCGCTTTTCACAAACCTCCACCTAACGTGACCGTCTGCGTGATTCGCCGTGTATTTGTGTGGCAATCAAAAGACGGTGCGGGGAGGTTCCACGTTACCGGTGGACATTGCAGACCTTTGGATTTGTTGACGGTGCTTTGGGAGGCTGGTAGTGCTCATAAGTGTCGGTAGCTGGGAGGTGGTGGAGTTGCCGTTGATGCCCCCTCCTCCTACCCCCATTACAGTCAACTCTCAATTATCCAAAGCAATGGGGTGGAGTGTGGCCCAGGTGAAACAAAAGTGCAGATAATGTAAACGTATGTTAATTTAGGCCAAAACACGTGTTTATTGTTTACATACAACGGGTGGGGGGGGGGGACAGACCTAGAACGTGCTGTCTGCTTTTTGCTTCTTAAAGGAATCGATTCACTTGCCTACGTGTTTGCAGTCAACGTGTGGGCACTGTGTCACTAACCCTTGACGAACTACTAATTGTACCGGGAAGGTGCAAATGAGCACGGTTAATGCGCGCTCGGGTAGTCCGCGCACGGACAATCGAGCGTTGACTGCAAACGTGGAGGCTTCAGCGTAAGGGCCGAGGTTTTTTTAAATCAGGAGCCCGCATAGAAGCGACGCTCCTGGGGGGTCATCCCTCATGGACCCGCCGGAGGGGCCTCAGCCCGGGACTGTAGGTGGACTTCACCTGCGGCCTCCCCTCCGCACCACCGGCCCCCCTTGTGGCCTCTCCCCCACGCAGGAGCTCCGGGAGATGTACAGCCGCCAGCAGCAGCTGCAGCAGGAGCGGCAGCAGCAGCTGAAGCAGGAGCGCAGCAGCAGCTGCAGCAGGAGAGGCAGCAGCAGCTGCAGCAGGAACGGCAGCAGCAGCAGGAACGGCAGCTGCAGCAGGAGCGGCAGCTGCAGCAGGAGCGGCAACAGCAGCAGGAACGGCAGCAGCAGGAGCGACAGCAGCAGCTGCAGCAGGAGAGGCAGCAGCAGCTGCAGCAGGAGAGGCAGCAGCAGCTGCAGCAGGAGAGGCAGCAGCAGCTGCAGCAGGAGCGGGCGCGAGCTCAGAGAGAGGTGGAGGAGCGTGCGAGAGCGCAGCAGGAGACGGAGGAGCGTGCACGAGCGCAGAAGGAGAGCGAGGAGCGCGCACGGGCGCAGAGGCAGGCGGAGGAGCGAGCGCGGCACCAGCGCGAAGCTGAGGAGCGAGCGCGAGCCCAGCGGGAAGCGAGGAGCAGGAGCAAGCGGAGAGCAAGCGGTAAAGAGCGCGCTGCTGCCTCTCGATGTGCCAGGGCTGGGGAACTGATGGAATCTATGGACCGTGGGCTGTGTACGGCCTGTGACTTCATTTCACTTCGCCCGCATCCACATGAGACCTACCGCTTAGAGACGGGTCTCAAATGGTGTCCATCACTGTGAGCTTCTCAGCTGCACTAATCTGGTACTAGGCAGGGAATATTCTTGGCTGGACACATTGCCACGTTTATAATTTTAGCGAGCTCAGTCATTTCTTTGCCAGTGCGTTCGTTTTTCCTACTTGATATATACAGTGGCAATTTAATCGATCAATACAAATGCAAATCGCTATCCTGACATGTCCCCGTGCTGTGCATCGCTCGTGACAAGATGGCCCCGCAGAGCTGCGGGTGACATTAGGGCTGTGTTTGTGCGCGAGTAGGAGAAGCGCAGGGCAGGACTCCCAGGCGGACCAGGCTGCCGGGGAGGATGCAGTCGCCTCCGGCGGTCCGGCAGCGGCGCCCGGCAACCAGCACAAGATGGAGTTGGCCAACCGCCTCAATAAGATCCTGCAGCGGCAACAAGATCGCGAGCCCGTCAGGAAACCCTCGGGTAATGATCGCTGTTGCCCACCCCGTGCTGCCGTCACCACCGCCACTTGCCACGCCGATCGCATTGTGCCTTTTGAGGAATATCGTTAGATCGTGATTGTCGTGATTTTTTTTTTTTTTGCTGTGTTACGCGTTAAACACGTTCGGTTTTCCTGCATCACGACTGCAGGCCTAGGCTCTCGCAATCATTTGTTAAATTATTTCTGTCTTGCGTAAATGACAGCATTTATAAGTTTTATAGGTTTGTGAAGTTCTATGATTACATGATTTATTCAATCAACCATGAAATGATTTTTCCGACTGGAAGTATAGAAAATCACAAAAACTGTATAATACGCAAAACCAATTACAGCATCACAAAAATTCTATCTAAGAACCATAACATCATGACAATGAATATTATATCGTGGAAACGCGAGTGAGCTGCGTTGCTCTTTTAACAGACTCGTCGGAGTCCAAGGTGGCGTACTACCGAGCACTGTATCCGTTTGAGGCTCGCAATCAGGACGAGCTCACGATCCAGCCTGGCGACGTCATCCTCGTAAGCCTTCTTTGACTACTCGCTCACTGCTCACTCGTGCGTTGCCCCCGCTGCTCACCAATTGACGACGATCAGGCAAACTCTGCGCTTGCAAAACGTGTTCATTTCATCAGTCGGAAGACTGCGAGGCAAACCGTGTGTAAGTGGGGCACACCCAGTGACCCTCCCCAAGATGCCCGCAGCAGCACGCGGCAAAACGCTGAGAGAAGAATAACACGCAGCCCGGCACGGACAACCACACTTGGATTGCAAGCAGCTGCAAAAGACTTGCGTGTTTATATCTCTGTGGTTACTTCGCTGCAATGTGTCTGCACTTACTTTGGGCAGTAGCTTACCTTAAGTCGTATTTCTCTGCTGTGAATATTCCTTTTTGAACCGTCTTGTGCTGCCGTGTTCTGTAGTGTTTCTCTGCTTCTCTTTACAAGCCTCCTCTCCCTTCTTTTCTTTGTAAACTCTGCCGCTGTCTGCCTGGAGGTGAAAGGGGACTGGGTAAGTTTCTCACAGCTGTTGTGCAAGGCTCTGAGGCTGGGTGGGGTTTGGATGGGGTCAAGGGTTCGGGTTAAAGCTGAAGTTGGTTTCCAGCTTATCTGGATCAATCATGACTTTGGAGTCAGAAATATTATTGAGAGGATCATCGGTTCATATGGAGAGGGTTATATTTTCCTACACACAACATTACTTCGAGCTGATAGTTTGACATTTTAAACAAGATCATACACATACACGTGTGCTCTTTGCTTGTGATTGTTTTTTTTGGTTTAAACGTGTTGTGTGTGTGTGTGTACACGTGTTACGTGCCAGTGTTTTTAATCGGTGCACCTCACCGGCAACGCCGCGCATCATGTGACAAATAAAATTCAGGAAAGTGCTCAACGAGGCAAGGAGGTTCCCGCTTGGGATTATCTAACAGTGGATAGACCACGGCCGTGATGATTTTGTTGCGTCTTGTCTGCAGGTCGACGAGAACCAAACTGGGGAGCCGGGCTGGCTGGGTGGGGAGCTGCGTGGCCAGACCGGGTGGTTTCCTGCCAACTACAGTGAGCGCATTCCCGATGGCGAAATTGGGGGGGCACCCAGGCCCAGACCCCAGACGGTGGGGGCATCTACTGGCAGCAGCAGGAGGAACAGGAGGAGGAGGCGGAGGAGAAGGAGGAGGTGGAGGAGGAGGAGGAGGAGGTGGTGGCAACTGGGCAGACTTCAGCACCGCGTATGTCCCTCTTGTATCTCAAATCGTTTTCTGTACAATAGTGGCCACTTTACTTCCGGTTACTCTGCGTACGATGGAAGGATGGGGCATGCAATTTGGAAGTTTGGAATCGAACTTGGCAGCAAAGTGTTGAGAGATGTTATCGAAAGAAGGAGACTGATAGGTGGGACGTGGTTGGTACGGGGAGGGCAGGTTGCCGAGAGAGGTGGTGGAGTGGCTTTCTGTGGTCAGCGGCCAAAAGGGAGACCTCGTGTCAAGTTCATTGTTTATTTTGTTAAACCAGTGGAGAACTCGCGAGGCCATGATAATCTCATTCGCAAGAGGCCTGTGGTCACTAAAAATTTACAACAAAACAAAAGGAAAAATAAAGTAACTGCACTGAAGTAAATGGAATACGTGTTTAATAGTAAATTTTCTGTCGCATTAGTCAGCTTGGGCTGACCATTGTAAATCTGCAAGCTAAAGCCAGATGATCATGATGAGACTGTATTACTAATCCTTGAATGCCATCTTAACTGCAACAAGGGGAAAGCCAGACAGTGGTGGGATGACACCACAAGGGCAGTCCACGAAGTTTGAGTGGCGATTACGAGATATTTCGGAAGGAAGCGATGGCGAGGTAACATCAGCGGCATTGGCCCTTGTCAGTGGCGGATCCAAAGTGGGAGGGGGGTGGGAACGATGGGAGCCATCACCTCCCTCTTGAGGTCCTGAAAATCGGTATTTGAAATGTAAATATTTGTAGGGGCCTTATTTAAAAGGCATGAAATGTGGGACCGCACCACCACCCCCCAACCCTGGAAAGTTATTAGATCTGCCTCTGGCCATGTTGAACTCTTGACCTTGTCTGACCTTATGAAAGTGTGGGTGTGTGAATGAATCGCTGACCGGATGTGTACGTGTGATTCTTGAGTCGCACGCGGGATCTGGTCCCGTGAGATCATCGTGGCTGCAATGGAGTTGTTTCCTGTTTGGTCGGGCAGGTGGCCGGCAGCACTAGCACCACGGAAGTGGGGGCGATTCGGGGGCGCACCTGGGAATCGCTGGACAGCACGGCCGCTCACGCGACAGCCCAGCCCGTTGCGCACGCGGGGCAGCCCAGCGACAGGGTTCGGCCTTCACCCCGGCCTCCGTGTCCATGTCCCCTCGCCAACGCCAGGACAGGTGTGCCGTGACAGCTGCACTGCCGTGTTGCTCGTGTGTTTGTGAGTTGTGTGTGTGCGCGCCAATTTGAAGGTTGTGTGTGTAGAATGAGGGATGTGTGTATGCAGACTACACACGTTAGTGGAGTGGTTAGCACGCGACGAACCCGGCGACACGGAATTGATTCCCTCTCACGGCCAACACCAGTTTCGAATATCTCTACCGGTCCTGGGCCTCCCTAGGTCGACTCAGCCTCAAATGAGTACCTGGTGCGGTGTGTAAAAACATTGCCACTGGGAGACAAAGGTGTTCGGGCGTGGTGTTGGCCACCCACCCCTCGTGTACCGTGCCGGCCTTCATAGGTTCTCGCTAACAGCACTTACCCCAACAGTCTGTTGAGGCTATACGGGGGATCTTTGTCTTTGCAGACTACAGGGTAATCCGTGGAGGGTGTTTCGTGTACCTCGTCGCTATCTCAAGTCCTTATCCCCTTCTGGGATCGCGCTGCCATCACTATCGTAGCATCTCACCCAGATCTGGAAGAACGCTGTCAAGCAACGTGGAACAACGCATGACGTCTAGAATAAACACCTCACCCGAGATCAAAACCTCCTGTCTTTCGCCATTCCTCGAAGGCACTGGTTTAACCATCAACAATATCAGAACGTCAACAGGCCGATGCGCACATCTACATCATGAATAGAAACTTAAAGACAATCCACAATGCGGCTGTGGTCCTGCGTTCCTTCAACAGAGGAATTGCAAAAACTACACAAACGTCTTCTTGTTCTTTCGGTAAAGTCACGTAGAAGGAAGTAATAAAATAATAAAAATAAAACATAATAAATAATTCTCACGACGTTTCGGCCACAACGCAAGCAGCCGTCCTCAGGTGAAGAAACAGGTCTGTCGAGAAGGCAGAGTCTGAATGACAACCCCAGGCTTGGAGCGTCTTTTTAAGCTGGGTTGGAGGGGGGAAGAGCGCTTGACAAAATAATTTGCATATCAAGAGGAATTTAGCATATTTATGGGAAATGCTGGGGGTTTCAAAGTCATATTATCAACAACACTACACAAACTCTCTCCTGCAGCCCTCTCGTGGCTCGCAGCCCTCGACATTGGCATTCAGCACCTGATCATATTTCCACACGCAACAATAGCGCTGTGTGTACGTTGATACGAGTGTGTGTGTGTGTCATGCTTGCTCACACGTGTGTTCTCTCCGTGTGTGTGCGCCGAGCGCAGGGAGAGCCGGTCGAGGGTGTGCAGGCTCAGGCCCTCTACCCGTGGCGTGCCAAGAAAGAGAACCACCTGAACTTCAACAAGGGCGACGTCATCTCGGTGCTTGAGCAGCAGGATATGTGGTGGTTCGGGGAGGCGCGCGGCGGCCAGAAGGGCTGGTTCCCCAAGTCCTACGTGAAACTCATCTCTGGACCCGTGCGCCGCGGGCTCAGGTGGGAACCCGTGGCGCCCGGGGAACGGATCTCGCGCTAAGCCACGTCTGCGTGCTTTAAAAGATTTGCGCTGTTGGGTGAAGACTTTTTACCGCTTTAATCTTTGACGCGCCTGCTCAACGTTGTCTGCATGGGCCCCCATACCCATTGAGCAGAATCTTGGGCTGTCGGCAACTACTCGTGTTGTCGCTTTGCCCTGCTTACCGCTGATACCATTCCATCACAACTGTTGCGTGGGGTGTATGTACTATATCTGCGTGTGTGTGTCTTTGTGTGCTGGGAGCGGTGGCGCAGTGTTAGTGCCCTGCGTAATCAACCTGGTGCCCGAGTTAAATTCCCGCTCACGACCAACACCAATGACGATTATCTGAACTGGTCCTCCCGAGGTCGATTCAGCCTCACATTAGTAGCTTGTGCGGTGTGTAAACCTCGCCACTAGAGAGGTAAAGGTGGCCAAGTGTGGTCCTGGCCACTCACCCCTTGTGTGCCGTGCCAGCCTTCATAGGTGCTCACTTAACAACACTTGCTATGCTAGGGATCTTTGTGTATGCATGTGAGTATACACATGCGTGTACGGGCAAATACTTGCATTGTGTGCATGCGGGTGTGAGTTTGCCACTTGTCTGTGTGAGTTTGCATATCACGTTTGTATGTGTGTGAGTATACCGTGTGGGAGCGGTAGTGTAGCGGTTAGCGCGCTGCGCTATGATCCTGGCGACCCGGGTTCAATTCCCGCTCACGGCTAACACCAGTGACGATTATCTGAACCGGTCCCTGGGCCTCCCCTAGGTCTACTCAGCCTCAAATGAGTACCTGGTGCGGTGTGTAAACATCGCCACTGGGAGACAAAGGCGGTTGGGCGTGGTGCTGGCCACCCACCCCTCGTGTACCGTTCCGGCCTTCATAGGTGCTCGCTAACAGCACTTGCCCCTACAGTCTGTTAAGGCTATACGGGGGATCTTTATACCGTGTGTGTCTGCAAGTGTGCAATTTCACGTGTGTGCGCGTATGTGCCTGTGCATCTCAGTGTGGAGTCGACCTCTTCGGATGGGTCCCAGCGCGGCCCATCTCCACGGCCCCCATGCCTGAAGGTACCGCGTCCTTCGCTCGTCAAACCAAGCCCGTGTCGCCCCAAGCCAGTAGACTCAGCCCTCGCCCGTTTCCGCCAGCTGTGAGTGATGCCTCCTCTCATCTCCACGATGTCCCTCTCGTGGTTGTGAGACAGAAGCCAAGATGAAGTCACTTCCCACACGCCCTGCCCGGCACCCCGGCTTCCTCTGGCCAAGGTACCACCTGAAGCACGCCCAGCAGTTGACACACCCGGCACCTAACACACACACACACCGCCTGACACCCAGCAGCTGACGTATGTATATGTTGCACTTCTTTCGCACCATACGTAGTCAACCATGGTAATCGGAAGTGTGGGGGAGGACGACCAACTCAACACAAACAACAGTTCTAAAGAAATGCATTTAAAAGTTCATAGCTCCCAGTGGCTTCCTAATGTCAGAAGGAGAGCATTCCAGACGGCCGCAGAAGCGCATCTGAAAGCACGCAAATACGGTGACCGTCTTTGTTTGATGGCTAGCCAGTATCCGCTGATCACCGGAGTTCACGTGATGGTTAATGTTCCTTGATGAGATCAGGAAGGTGCTGTGGTTCGTTAGTGGCAAGCACTTTGTGTGTAATGAGTGCGACCTCACAATGTATTCGTTCGGCAACCGAAGCCAATGCAGCTCGGCAAGCACTGGACGGACACGGTGGGATCTTACAGAGGACCCGTTACGATACATGCCAAAGAACTTTGTACATGCTGCAGCTTGGTAATTCTTTTTCTAGCCGTTCCGTAAAGTAGTGAGTTGCAATGATCGAGCCTTGTCGATATACTCTGCTACACGCCACCGTGTTGGCGATGTCACGACTCAATAGTGGTTGAAAGTGTCGTCGAGCCCTGATATGAAATTCGCAGGACCTGACTGTCTTTTTAACGTGGTAATCAAATGACACAACTAATGCCTGACATACCCAGTAGCTTTACACCATCATACCCACTCTTACCTCTACCCATCGCTGCTCGGATAATTGCATATCTCTGAATTGTACTGGATTAAATCAGGGATATCCTACTTGTCCGTGTTTGTTTGTTTGATATAAACAGTCAAGTGCAAGAGACTTGGTGGAGTTAGGCAATTTGACTGTGCAGGCTACAGCTGTTCGTTCTGCCAGGCGTGGTGCTGCTGGTGATGCTGATGATGTGTTTCATGTGTCCTCACAGGCTCCCAGTGAGGAGTCGCCTGGCACCATCACCAGCACCTCCTCAGGAAGGTGACCTGCACACCAGCACAATCCACGCTGACCACACTGCAATACCCACACTACCCACCTAACCACTCTACCCACGCTATGCACACTACCCACTCTACCCATGCTACCCAGTCTACCCACGCTACCCACTCTACCCACCTACCCACACTATCTACACCGCACTGCTCACCAAGTCAAAAGTAATATGAGCATGCAAGCGGTGATTATCTCCTGTTTATAGCCCTGATCCAATGATAGCAATTCCACATTCGTATGGTGGGGCGAGTCTATCAAAAGACAACCACTTTCAACTTCCCCACAATATGGTACTGGCCCCAGAGGGATGATGTGCAGAGTCAAATTTCTCACCATGAGCCAGTCACCACACAATACAGTCTGTTAAGGCTATACGGGGGATATTTATCTTTGTGTGTGCACACGGGGACGTTCCGCGCTCACGCCGCCCCCCACTGCTGCCGCTGCGTTTACAGAGTTTGTGGCGCTGTACGCGTACGAGAGCGGAGAGCCGGGCGACTTGACGTTCGCGCAGGGCGACGTCATCGTGGTGACACGACGGGAGGGCGACTGGTGGACGGGTCAAATCGAGGGCCGCTCTGGGGTCTTCCCCTCCAACTACGTGCGGCCCAAGGACAGCGAGGTACACAGTGGCCCCTGGTTCATCATCATCATCGCCAGCGTTAACCGCTGTGTTTAACACCTTACAACTAAGGTTGAGAGCGTTTATGCATTATCTCTGGTTGTTCTTTCATCCGACCATTTGCTAATTTCTCGGTCGGCTGATGATCCTAATTAGAGACTTACCGTTTTGAAATTTCTGAAGGAATTGCCCAAAACTTGGAGATTCGTTCAAAAACGAAAATGTGACCCACCTCTTAGTACCCAGTCTCTCGTGCGGCGCTGATATCTGAGCCCCATTTTCTCATCACGGACGTACGGCTCCTCGTGTGCTTGGCGCAAGCGCTACCACCACTGCCATCACTAATTAATGCTTCCGAAGATAAACACGTGTTCGAAAGTGTGCATGTTTGTTTTGCCTGCCTCGTCTAATTGTTGTGTTCATTTCCGATCAGGCACCAGGCCAGGCTGGAAAGACCGGCAGCATGGGGAAGAAGCCAGGTGGGTGGACTTTACTTTTTTTTTTTGACTCTCGCTGCCCACCAACTCACTCGGCAGTGACACGCTCTTGTGCGACGACGATCGCGTCCGTGCGCTCGCGTTTGTGTGTGCGACAGAGATTGCGCAAGTGGTGGCGTCGTACACCGCCACGGGGCCCGAGCAGCTCACCTTGTCGCCCGGGCAACTTATCCTCATCAGGAAGAAAGCGACAAACGGGTGGTGGAGGGAGAGCTGCAGGCAAGTGCAGCACACACTCCCTTTGCCACTGCACCGCACGCGTGACTGTGAGCCGCTGGAGCGTGCTTAAAAGCGTTGTTTGTGTGCGTTGTTCCTTCGTTTATGTGCGTTATTCCTCAATACTTTTTTCCGTTTGCGCTTCTGGCGTCATGTCACGAGACAAAGTGTCGATGTGGAATTCTTACGGAAGGGCATCACCCTCCCACCCCCACCCGCCCCGGTTTAGAGAATGGACCACGGACGTGGATAGCATGGAACTTCTTCTGAGATTTTTTTAAGTGGCCTCTGGGTTCATTCAGTGGAGAGTAGCACCTTTTCACCCACCCTGCCAAAGCGAAATGTTCATCGCATGGCAGTCAAAACCGTGCTTGTTGATTCTCACGGTTAGATTTCGGCCAAATTAGGTGCAGAACCAAATTCAACATGATGGGGGGGGGTGGTTTCGCAGTCCTTGGTGGACTGGGCTGAGGCCATCAGTTCTCTGCACTTGAGAATCTGGTCTGATCATGGGCGGCTGAAACCTGCGTTCGAATCCCCAGGATCTCAGTGGTGCCAGCTCAGCATTCTGACCTCCTTGAGTCAGCCAACCACTTACGCGCTCGCACTTGGCACGCGCTTGCCGCGCGGCGTGGCAGGGCGTGAGCGTGAGCGTGCGCGAGCGTTAACGGAGGTCCGTTGCGCGTGTGCAGGCGCGGGCAAGAAGCGCCAGATTGGGTGGTTCCCGGCAAATTACGTGAAGCTGCTGGGTCCGACGAGCGGCAAGTCGACTCCCGTCATGCCCAGCGAGGGACCAAGTCGGTGCCATTCACCACGCCTACCGGTATGCACGCACACGCCCGCATGCGCCCGCACACGAGAAACATGACGCGCACACACAAGGGCACGCGTACACGTCGCGTACGCGGTCACACGCGTACACAGTCAAGTTAGGCGCAGTTGCGCATGAACACGTGCACGGGAATGTGCAAAGTTCCATATACAGTCACATAGTTGCAGTCACACATGCACAGTCACACGTACATTATAGATGGGCACACGCACGCATTTTTACATGTGCACAATCACACATACACAGTCACAGGTGTACATATTGTGTAGGCACATGAACATTGTCACAACAACAACAACATTCGCCATTCGCCACTAAGTGGCGGTGACGTCACCACGACGCTTGTGCCAGGCCATGTGCACCTTGAGGCCACGTGAAGTGTCGAACGCCCGCTGGCAGGAGGTCACGGGGCAGACCCAGCAGGTGCCACGGGTCGACTGACTGAGATGACCGAGATGACTGGCTGAACATTGTCACATACACAGTCGCACACACAAAAGACAAAGATCCCCTTTATAGGCATCACAGACTCTTCGGGCAAGTGCTGTTAGCGAGCACCTATTAAGGCTGGAACGGCACACGGGCTTGTGGGTGGCCAGCACTATGTCGGACCGCCTTTGTCTCTCCCATGTTGATATTTACACACCGCACAAGGCACTCATTTGAGGCTGAGTCGACATAGGGGATGCCCAGGACCGGTTCAAATAATTGACCGTGATCGGGAATCAAACTCGTGTCACCGGGTTCATAGCGCAGCTCGCTAACCGTTGCACTACCACTCCCCAACATATACACGCAGTCAAATGCACACAGACACAGGTGCACACGTGTACTCCATGCGTGAGTCCACACTCATGCGTATGCCCAGAGAAATGTGCTGCCTTTTTACACGCTTTTATTTAACTCACTTCGTCTGTTGTATCTCAAAAAAGAAATATTGTAACTCAATTTTTACACTCTTCCCAATGTGGTATCGACTGCAAACTTCGTATAGGTATGTCATACTGACACACGATATTCTATCATAAAAAATCCAAAACATATATGTTTAAACTTTTTACACACTTTTATTTAACTTATTGTATTGTGTCGTATCCAAAAATATTGTAACTCAATTTAAACCGTATTCCCAATGTCGTATCGACTGCAAACTTGGTATAGTATGTCACTGATGACAATACTATATTCTATCATAAAAATTAAACGATATTTTTTACGGCTCTAATTGTCGACGCTCAACAGACGTTGCCTGTAAATCACCACGTGGTCCCTTACGTCACGACAAGCCTCGGGAGCCACGCCCAG
Source organism: Lethenteron camtschaticum (assembly GCA_018977245.1). Taxonomy (NCBI): domain Eukaryota; kingdom Metazoa; phylum Chordata; class Hyperoartia; order Petromyzontiformes; family Petromyzontidae; genus Lethenteron; species Lethenteron camtschaticum. Next base: position 6,124,054 of record MU249610.1, on the reverse strand, counting down.
GGGCGGGGGATGTGGAAGATGGGAGGGCAGCTCGAACAGGACATTTCATTAAAGCGTGTTTTTTTTAAAAGTATTTTAAATATTTTATGGTGGTGGTGGACGTTCTGGTCGTCCGCCTGGCTGAGGTTGTCGCCCCCCCACCCCCGCCCCGCATGTCACAGTGTGCCAGGTGATCGGTGTGTACGACTACGTGGCGCAGAACGAGGACGAGCTCTCCTTCTCCAAGGGGCAGCTCATCGGCGTGCTGAGCCGCAGCGACCCCGACTGGTGGAAGGGGGAACTCGGCGGCGCCGTGGGTCTCTTCCCCTCCAACTACGTCAAGCAGACGACCGACACCGACCCAGCCAACAATGTGAGTCCGCGCACGCAGGACACGCGGCCCCGCGCGGGCCCTGGGCCACTCTGCCTGAGCGACCCGCTCTCCCGGCAGTGAAATCTCGCTACTGTTGCACATGGGGGCAACCCTGAGTTGTATCCTACTTTATAACCAAATTACTTAACAAAAAAATCTGAAACGATGAGAGAAATTGCGAGAAAAGACGACAGGCAAGGACACAAGAATGCCGTTCGCATCCTTGCACAGTGGTCTTTAAGCTTCTCAACCCTGCTGACGAGAGAAATCGGCGTTTTTTTNGTTCGCCTTCGCTCGATTAACTCACCGAGACATTTAATTTGGTCCACGGAGAGACCGCGCGCTGTGGCCGTCACGGCCGGGCCCCCCGACGCCACACAAGGTGACGTGTGCTGGTCTGCCTCAAGCGGCTTACATGGCGGCATGGTCCTTAGCTAATCATTGTGAAGCTATCACATTGCATTTGCTACGTTGAAAATGTAGAAGCGGCAACGTTGAACTGACACGTCACCTTCATATGAAGCAAATTGTTTGAAATTTTTAAAGCACCATTTTGTGTAGCAAATTAATCGGGTATTTTTTTACGAATAGGTTCTTGTGAAAAGGACAGCCATGTGACGAATGCTTTAGCGAGATTTCATTGCCTCAAGTGGTGCTCAGGAGGAAAGTGATTTTGGTGTGGCTTCTACTCTGACGACAACAACTTGCCATTACCTGCGCGACCGATCGTGGCGTCAGATCGCACTGCCTCATACGGCTGACAAAGGGGGCAAGCTGGGTGGTGGTGGCTGAGATGTCAAGCACTTGACAGCACCACTGAGGTAGAGCACTAGCCCTGCCACTGTGGGCATGAATCCACTCAGCCACTTGAGATTAAACCAGACTCTCAAGTGCCATAAATTGATATTTTTTCTGGTTTTTACGTGGCCTCATGTAACACAGCACGGAGCAATAACGTGCTTACACAGCCCTGCCATCATTCAACTGCCGGATGAGGGCCTCCCACGCTGTGCCAGTCATAGGGGTTATTGAAAGCAGGGAGCATAGGCATGGATTATAAAGGTACAGCACAAGAAAGGCTTAGCTACTTTCCTCTTTGCTGCCCCACCACGTAGCCGCACAGCTATGACAAGTGGTTATGCGCGGAGGTCGCCATCCCGTGTAGATATGTTTAAATCGCCCTGTGAGTGCGGGATGCGCACTGGTGCGTGTGACCGCGTGAATCGATGCTGGGTGCAGAGGTTGCGGTCTTTGTAGTCGTTCAGTGATGGAGACACCGCTGTGAACTGCTGTGGCCTCCACTCTGTTTCCTAGCCAGCAGCAGTGCATTTGATGTGCGCCGGTTGGCTGCACCATGTAGGACTAGACACTCGCGGTGACTTGGGCGCTGGTCTTTGAAAAACGCTTCTCCAACTCCGGCTCGCTCGGAAACGGAATTGATGTCACCCTGCGGCGAATGGGAAGGATTTTGGCCGTGTGCGCTTGGACATCTCCAGCCTGGACGGGCCGCAGTGATGCGAGGTGCTCCTGTAGGCTGTGCAGGAAGAATGGTGGTCAGCTTGCGCCTGCCACATCAGTGAGTCTCCCCATGACAAATGCGTTCTGCACGCGGTTGTGCATGCCAGCCAGACATTCCTCATATCGGATTCTGTAATGTGCCTCCATTACAGTTGAATACATTTAACCAAGAGGGTTAACAATCGCTGCTATGGTTGTAGATAATTGCGCTACACAGGAAATTAGTGATGGTGTGAACACTGGGATACAGTCGTTGAGAAACTGCAGGGTGGGCTGGCAGCTGCAGAAGAAGGCTGGGCAATAGGGGCGGTCGTGGTGGATTCAGCCACTAAGCAGCGAAGGCCGTGGTGGCAGGGAGGGTGGCGTGAACACAGCTCGGTCACGCACTCCAGGTCCTCGTGGGACAGAACTCACTCCGTTGGGCAACACTCGGACGTAGAAAAACGACCGGCTCCTTTCCTACAACCTGAACGGCACCAAATCCTGTGGGTTGCTGTCACACGAGGGTGGCAGCATGAATAGCCGGCTTGAATTTTGTTTTTGTTATTAATTTTGTTTTGCGCTTCCATCCACGTGTGTGTGCTCACGCCGGGGTCTGTTTATTGCAACGTGTGATTATTGCCTGCGGTGATTTCCTGTGCCGAGTTGTTGACAGTGGTGAATCTACACAGGGCGTCCTACAGAGGGGGACCTCTTAACTTCTTCTTGGTTCTTTCGGTAAAGTCACGTAGAAGGGAAATAATAAAATAATAAAAATAAAACATAATAAAATTCTTACGACGTTTCGGCCACAACCCAAGCAGCCGTCCTTCTTCACCTGAGGATGGCTGCTTGCGTTGTGGCCGAAACGTCGTGAGAATTATTTTATTATGTTTTATTTTTATTCTTTTATTATTTCCCTTCTACGTGACTTTACCGAAAGAACCAAAAAGATGAATCCCTGCAGTCACGAAAGCTTTAAATCGAAACCTCTTAACTTGTTTCTGCTGCAGCCTAAGTCCCAGTGCACTGCAGAGCTATTGCGATTCACGGCTCTTCAGTGCTGGTGGAGAACCTTCGTAGATCTATATCTTAGGTTCTTTCGGTAAAGTCACGTAGGTAAAAAATTTAAATAATAAAGTAAAATAAAAAAAATAAAATCACGACGTTTCGGAGGCAACACAAGCTTCCGTCTTCAGGTGGAACGTCACAGCACATAGCTGTATCAAGTAAATGAGAATTCTAAGAGATACTACCCATATATACTGGTGCTGTGACGGTTCCACCTGAAGACGGAAGCTTGTGTTGCCTCCGAAACGTCGTGATTTTTATTTTATTTTNATTTTACTTTTATTATTTTTTACCTACGTGACTTTACCGAAAGAACCTAAGAATATGAATCCTTGCAGTCACGAAAGCTTCAAACCTTCGTAGATCTGTCTGGGCTGGTAGGGTGGGTGGGTGGGGGGGGGAGTGGTTGGGTTTGTGGTTGTAGTTGTTAGTGAGAGTGCTGCACTGTGGCGCACCCAGCCAAACATTTTGGAGGTAGGCAAGTTGCAATACAATTATTAACGTTGAATATGAAATATGCATCAAGAATGGATCATTATTTGCTTACAGCTTTAGATTAATGGAAATACTCCAAGATGAGGCTCTGAATTTTTGAGAGTGGGGAGCAGAACTGCCCCTTCTGCCCCTGCCCCCCCTGGGTGCGCCTCTGGTGCTGCATGCGTGTCGGTACGTCCGTGAGCGCGCACGAGTGTTGTACATGTGCATCCTGCCCCTGCTTGGTTTGGCTCATGATTTTTATTTGCTTATTTCTCTTTGTGTTCTCCTTCTCTCTAGGACCATGTTTGTGTCCCCTCTCCCCTGCCCGCGCGTCCGTCCACCCGTCTGCCCGCCCGCCGCAAAGAGACCCACTATATCCCATTTCACTGCCACCGGATTGGTTGCCTGGCCTTTAAACTGAGAGCAGCAGCAGCAGCAGCAGCAGCATCAGCCCTTGTGATTTGCTGACGGGAAGTCCGGGGAGCAGCTCTGGGACGATGCATATGATGCTGTGCTGTTGCAGCACAGAGAAATAGTGGGTCTTTTTGTGACGGCCCCTCCCCCGTCTGTCCACTCATTACCAGTATCTGAATGTATCTCTTTTCAAAATGAATCGTAATAAGAACAAAAAAATCATCGGAAATGCATTTTGCTTTTTTGCTAAAGCCTTTCTCCCATTTTAAATTTGTATAGACTTAGCACACGAGTTGGTGACCACCGAGGATACGTTTCAGAAAGACCCACTGTACGTTGGCGTTTAGTCTCCATGTTGATCGCGTCCTTTGCTTGCCGATGTGTTCACTGACGTGCTTTGAGGTACCGTGCCGCCGTTCTATCTGCGCTGCCGCCGTCGCCGCTGTCGCGCTCGCATCGTCGTCGCGCTTGCGCTGCGCACCATCGGCCTTCATTGCCGCTGGCGATGAGCGGATAGCATCGCCGGGCCCTGGGAGCGAGCCGCCACGCAGCGGTTTACAGTGATTGGTACGAGTTGCTCGCTCGCTCCACGAAGCGCGTTTCACCGCCTCGACAGCTCGGAGGCAGAGGCATGCGCTCGGGCCAAACGCGCAGTGCGCAGCCCCCGTAGAGAAATTCTCATGGATGTTCTGATGATCGGTTAGAACATCTGACCGACCGCCGGTGTTCTGATAACGCACGTACCTAATGTGCCTCATCTGCGAGGCTCGTGCTGAAGCCGTGCGCCGACGGTGAGGGAGGGAAGGGGAGTGACCTCTTGCATATCGAGGAGCTGGTTCGGCGTGTGGCGATGTTACCGCCAGATTAAGTTGGCTAGAGTCAGACTTGCGCCGCCCTTTCTTTTCGTGACTCGTAGCCAGCGCCCGCTATGGGCCGCGTCAACAAGCGGTGTGTGGCGACGCACACACACGCGCGCGCGCCTCCAGTTTTGCATGAGTGTCATTTTTATCTCGTTTCGAAAAAGAAAAAAACCCAAAAGAAGAAAAAAAAACGTTTCAATGATTGTACCTTCATTAAAACACGTGGCTATGTAGGAGTGGGATGAATGTGGCTGCACACAACAGCGGGCTATGGTGACGGTATAGCGAGAAACACTAGGCGGTGGGAGAAGTGGCAGCAGAAGGGCCCTGACGGTTACCGTTCGGTGTCGCAGACACTCGACTGGTGCTTTCACACATGGCCCCAATGCCACATTGGTTTGACCGCCTGCATCATTTCTTATCATCTGATGTAGCCAGCGCAGCCAGGCTGCTGGTAAGGGATGGGGGGAAAAAAATCAATCGATATTGCTGAGGATGCCTAGGCGTTGACTTGTGATGATGGAATGTATAACAAGTGCTTTCCAACGCAGAGGCTGGGCTTGATCTCTCCGTTAGGTGTTATCCGCATCAGGTGCTGTTCGGATGCGGCGCTGTGGTGTCCGGCTCAATCTTAGCATCGGTGCAGCCAGTTTGTCTCCCTGCCACCGTGAGGGTGGTTTCAGCAATGTGGCCTTCCCGGCTGTGGGCGTGCGCAGGGTAGAGGTGGTGGGTCACCAATGACTGCACAACAACAAAAAAACCCATTACATTAAGTTTGGGACTGCATCTCTTTGGGCAACATCCCAGCTCTGAGATTAAACTTTTAGTTGGACTTGCACAACGAGCCTCACCCTAATGTGCAGAGCAAGTGAATAAAAAAAGTGCTGCTCCCCTAACCGTGTGGGACAATGAGGTAACTTGAAGGGATCTCGGAGGTAGTTTTGTGATGTCCACTTCCGTGGTCGTTCTCTCTCTAGTCTCTCTAGCGAACGGTTGCTCTGCAGTGCGAGGAATCCGAATCGATTCTCGGTCGCATTAGCACAAAACCTCCCCTCCCCAGCTGCCCGGGCGCCCAAACCTCGCGCGCTCAGCGCTCAGATGGCGTTGCGCTCCCACCCACGCGCGTGTGTGTGTGGGCACACGCGCGTGCTCTCCCAGAGTTGGGGCAACGGCACACAAATGCGTCTCACAAGCGTTACTACAATTGGCCCCCATGTGTGATTGCACAAACGTTCGTTAATATGGTGCTCTGGAGACGTTTGTGAGTCCACGTTGGCAAGCGAGATTTTTTTTGTGTCTTAGCTTGCTCGATGCCCGTGCAACAACACTAAAGCTTTGTTCACTACGAACACTTTAACGTCTCTGCTGTTGCCTTGAGAGTGTCAATATGCTGGCCCTGCGCTGTCAGAGCCGTGCCCGGCATCGGGCCGATGAATCCAAGTACACTACAGTGTTACTGCCAAGGGTTGCGCCCTGCTCGTCAACTTGTGAGTGCCCTCGCACGCCCTCGATAAACGCTCGCTTGTAAAGTTCGATTTGGGTTGGGATGCGACGAATCACAGCGGCAGCGGGGAGTTGCGTCCGATGGGAATCCCCCCGCAGTTTACATGCACAGTGTTTCGACGCAGGAATTCGGTGTCCGTGTCGCCAAGGGTCACACGTCCTTTGCCCCCACCCACCCCCCACGTGTCGCGCGTATAATGCATCGCTTAGAATAAGCCCTGCACACGCCCGAGACCACAGCGTTACTTTAAGGGGAAACTTGTATTCTTTTGTGTCAGCCTGTGTCGAGGGCTTACATTTGCAAGCTGACTACAGCTACAGTATTACTGCACACGCGTTAGTTTAAATGTTGCAAATTTGCTATTAAATAATCATAACGATGAAAACACGTGCTTGGAGTGTCCAATTAAACATTGTTGTCCGTCGATCCTGATGCAGAAAGTCTACTTACATAGATCGGTGATTGTCATGTATTTTCTATGCGGTGACATAACCTGTTGGCACATGTTATGAGTAAAACAAATGGTGGATCTGTATTCATACATTGTATAACATTAAAGAAATTATTGCTTAAAACTATTAAAGGTTATATAACAAGATCCTGCACACAGTGTCTTTTGTGTATCGACGGGCGCGGAGGCGGCCACGGTAGTACCGCCAGTTGCATTGTGGGTAGAGCTGGTCTGCAATCCGTTTGCTCGCGTAATCGAATCCTCTGCCGATTACTCGACTGATTGGATAACAGAAAAAAAATTTGGGGAGGGGGGGGGNAGCCACCCCTTCTCACATGTGCCACTGGATGGGAAATGATGGGTGGGGCTTGGTGACATCATCTGTCACGTCACGTTCAGTGTGGCTTTTTGGAGGGGTTTCCGGCCTTCTTGAGGTGTTGGGATGCCCGCTATACGTAAAGGGGGTCCAGGTAATAGGCCACAATAAAAAATAATCGAGTACGATTTGCCGTGGAACCAGCTGTACTTGAGAATAAATTGTGCGACTTACGGGACAAATTTCCCATTCGACATTTAAACCACAAGACCTCAACATTGTTATTGACAAAAATTTTATCGAAGCATTTTAAGAGTAAATGGGATTTTTTTTAATTTAAATCTCTTGATTTGCAGGTGCAATATTTTGTTCATTTAAAAAAAAACAAAGAGAGCTGACGTGGCAGATGTGTGGCCTGGGTGGTGAGGTGTGAGCGAGCAGGTGGTCTTGTGAATGGGAAGAGAAGGTGAGTAGGCGGTCTTGTTCGTGCATGGCTTGCAACACGGTCGGTGAGCGAAGAGCTGATCCTGGGAGATGGGAGGAGGGGGATGCAGACAGGGAACCTTTGGCATGGAAACAAGATCATTGAGCCCAGCCTGCAGTAGACCAACGTGATTTGATATTGTCATCATGCCACCATTGATGTTATTTTAAGATCATTATCACACCCGATAACCAATAGTAGTATAAGGATGTGCTGCTGTTTCCGCGGTGTGGACTGTGTACACAGCCGCAGTTGTGAGACCCTTGGCAGATGAGATATGGGGGGGGGGGCACGGGCTGACCCACTCGAGTGGCAGGTGTCACCACGAGGGCTTGACAACGCTGCCCTTGGGCCCTGGACCCTTGGGGCTGAGTCATGGGCGGACGTAGGAGCGTGCGTGTGCACGCAGACCCATGTTGACCTCGCCTCGGTGAAGTCGGCCTCACGTCGCTTGTGTACTTTACTGCGGCGATAGATGCTGGCCCATGTGTTTTCTCATTGGAGTCCACGTGTCACCGATAGCATACCCAGAGGTTCCTCTGTACGTGTTGGAGTGCGTGCGTGCGTGTCTACGTATGTCCGTGTGTGCGTGCGTGTCTGTGTGGGATGCCTAGGTCTGTGGTCGACTCGGCCTTAAATGACTACATTGCGCTGTGCGTATGCATCAGCGCCGCGGAGGCAAATGTGGCTGGGCGTCGTGCTGGCCACATCACCCCTTCGTGTGCCATGCCGACCTTAATAGGTGCTCACCCTTAGCACTGTCCTTGGCAGTCTGTTAAAGGCTACACGACGGAGGGTCTGCATGTGTCGTGCGTGCGTGCAGGGTGCGCCGACCTCCACGCCCTCGACAGCCTGCCGCCAGCGGAGCGCAAGCGGCAGGGATACATCCACGAGCTCATCCAGACGGAGGAGAACTACATGAGCGACCTGACGCTGGTCACCGAGGTAGAGACGGCGCGACAGGACGCGCTGGGCGTGCGGGCCTGGCTGTTGCGCGGGGTCGGGGTGAAAGCGCGCGGCGGTTCCGTTTCGGCAGTGGCGCCATATTGGACGCTGAGATCGGCTGTCTGGCGAGGACTTTGCGTTTGCGTTTCCAGGACAGTTTGTTGGCTCTGTAATCAATTAAGCCAGATTTGTTTAAAAGTTATAACTCTGGGAAGGTCTGTTAAGCCTAAAAGACCGGTGACACGAGTTCGATTCCGCTCACGGTCAACACCAGTGACGATTATTTGAACCGGTGCTGGGCCTCTCCTAGCTCCACTCGGCCTCAAATGTGTACCGAGTGCAGATAGAGGTGGCGGCTCAGCGGGAGAGCGTGCAGATCGAAGTTGCCGGGGTCCCAGTTAAAATCTTGGTTTGAGGTCGACTCGGCCGATAATTCCTCCCGAGTCAGTCAATGAGTACCACTTCATGGGGATGTCAGCAGTGACTGCAAGGATTCATATTCTTAGGTTTTTTCGGTAAAGTCACGTAGGTAAAAAATTAAAATTAATAAAAATAAAATAAAAATCACGACGTTTCGAGGCAACACAAGCTTCCGTCTTCAGGTGGAACCGTCACAGCACGATAGCTGTATCAAGTGTATCAAGTGAGACAGCTATCGTGCTGTGACGGTTCCACCTGAAGACGGAAGCTTGTGTTGCCTCCGAAACGTCGTGATTTTTATTTTTTTATTAATTTAAATTTTTTACCTACGTGACTTTACCGAAAAAACCTAAGAAAAATGTCAGCAGTGGTTGTCTATGGATAGACCCACCCCTGCCATGCAACGTGTAAAGTACGACTGGCTCAGGGCTGTAAGCAGGAGATCGGCATCCATACCTTAATGCTCATTTGAGCGGAAAATCTCTTTGGCAGAGAAAGACATCCTTCGTGTGGCCACCACACGTCTGCACGTAGCACTGCCTGTGGCATAGTTGGATAACAGGGAACTCATGCCAGCGGTGGTACTAAACGTGCCGCGCTTGGCTTTGATCGTAATCGTAACAACATTGCCTTTCGTTTGCTTTGTCGCACGTTACACGAATTGGAACGTCGGCGTGCAAGTGGACGTCATGTCGTAACCATCCCGCAGCCGTCCCTTCGCTGCCCGCGTGTGCCGTGTCGCTGCGTCGAGTTACAGAGCTCACCCGAGATAATTTCCGCCAATTGTTGCGAACGCCGCGTTGACGCAGGTGTTCCAGAAGCCCATGGCAGAGTCGGGCAGTCTCACCGAGGAGGAGATGGCGATGATATTCGTCAACTGGAAAGAGCTCATCATGTGCAACATAAAGCTGCTCAAGTGAGGACGTGCTCACGCGCAGCCACTTCACCGCTCAGCCGTCACCCACACGGATCGCTAATCTGACCGCTGACCCGACTGGTGGCCTGGCCGCTGACCCGACCGCTAACCCGACCACTAATTTTTATCGCTCACCGATACACAAACTCAACCACGAGCCAAAACTGCGACCGACATCACGTCCTCCTTAGGTGCAGGTGAATAAGGCACGATGAATGAATGAAGCACAGGTGCGTGAGATGGCGGTGAATGAATGAATGAAGAGTGCGTGAGTAAATTAATTAATGATTGAGCGAGTAAGTTCAGTTCTTCAGTTCAGTTAATTTATTTGGTATAACCCTGTGAGTCATGCGGCTCTTGACTCGGGTGCAACCGCAACAAACAAAAACACGATCAAGAAAGATCTTAAAGTGACTACGCGCAACAGAAAGATCCAGGAAAAAACAGCAAAGTCTTCCAGAAAAAGCAGCGTATATCAACGACGTGTGGAAAATCCCAGTGGGATGCAAGTCAAACAATAACAACCATAAGACAATTTAGATTAAAGTTATAACTCTGTACTACAACAAACAAATATGGCTAAACCAAAACGTTTTCGAAATCACCAAAATAGAGCTATAAAACAATGTAACAGTGATCATCGGAACTGTGATTCAAATGTAACAATAAACGATATACATAACATATACGACCAAACTTTGCAGCCATAGCCGGCAGCATGAGTAGTGAGTGAGTAAACGAGTTAATGAGTGAACTCATTAACGAGTGAGATCTTGGTGCGTGAATGAGCGAGAAGCACCCAAGTGAGTGACTGAATAAACGAGCGATTATGCATGAGCGAGGCAGGTGCCTGCAGCATCACCGCCCGCACCCCTCCTCTCTCAGGGCTCTGCGCGTAAGGAAGAAGATGTCAGGGGAGCGGATGCCGGTGCAGATGATTGGGGACATCCTCACTGCGCAGCTGCCGCACATGCAGCCGTACATCCGCTTCTGCAGCTGCCAGCTCAACGGGGCCACGCTGCTGCAGCACAACACGGACGAGCAGCCCGAGTTCAAGGACTCTCTCAAGGTGTGGGCGCCGGGATGTGGACGGAGGTTGAGGAGCAGCTCGGGCGATGCAGGGCGGCTCGGTGCTGTAACTCGCAGATCGGAGGGCATTAGGTGCCAGGGTGGCTCAAAGAGGTTGGGGCAACGAAGCCAGAGCACCGCTGCGATCCTGGGTCTGACGCTGGGCTCTTTAGCTGCCTTTGATCAAGCCGGGTCTCAAGTGTAGTGAGTTGATGATGGTTGCAACCCAGTCACACAAACAAACAAAAAAACCTTGATCACATTCAGTTTGGTTCTGCACTCAATTTGGATAAATTTCAGTTCTGAAAAAAAAGAAAATCGGTTTGACCGTCATGTGACGAACATTACTGTCGGTGGAAGAGCAGTTTTCTAAAGTGCTGCCCTCCCTCCTGTGGGGGAACAGAGGTCACTTGAAGCGATGCCGGGGTTATCTCTGTGACATCTTCTGCGGGCCGTTTTGTTCATACCGAGGGTTGCGCTGCTCTTAGAGAGTTCCGACCGCACTCTTAGTCTCCTGACTGGGGTGGCACAACGCGGCGACGGTGCGGAAGGGAGGCGCTGCCGGGAGCATCGGCGACGCACGTCTCGGGCATGGGGACCCGTGCATCGATTCGTCGATGAAACTCGATTCACGATCTCACGTATATATGTATGCTGAACTTCTTTCGCACCGTACGTCGCCAACCGTGATAATCGGGAGTGCGGTTGAAGGACCACAAACTAAACACAAAAATCGGTTCTAAAGAATGAGACTTCAATCTAGAGAATCGATTGCGATATGATGCTGTCATTTGCCGTGTGTCATCACTTCTCACGTGTTTTAATCCGGTAACGAGCGCGGAGTCGGCGGATCTGTGTTTCCGGCACTGACGCCGGCTCTGTTGCCGATTGCAGAAATTGGCGATGGATCCACGCTGCAAAGGGATGCCTCTCTCAAGCTTCCTGCTCAAGCCCATGCAGAGAATCACGCGGTACCCGCTCATCATCAAAAACGTGCGTTGCCGCCCCCTCCCTCACAGCTGCGGTGCGTGTTCGAACCCCTTGTTCACAGCAGTCCCCTCCCGGTCCTACCCACACCCCCCTTAGCCGTTGTGTTGTGATCTGTCCCCCCACTGTCAGAAATGTGCAATCCACTCCACGCACTCTTCACTGCTCGCCCTCTTCTCTCACCCCTCCTCACCGCGTGCGAGATCCTGGGGGACACACCACTCGCCGCTCACCTCTCGCCCGACTCTCCTGACTCTTCTTCCTGCTCTCACCCCTTGCAACAACAACAACAACAACCGCCATTCGCCACTAAGTGGCGGTGACGTCACCACGACGCTTGTGCCATAGCCATGTGCGCCTTGAGACCACGTGAAGTGTCACCCCTTGCACCCCTGTTAACACCACCGTCGCCCCCATCACCTCCCTCACCTCTCCGCCCTCCCGGTCCAGATCCTGGAGAACACGGGGGTGGAGCACCCCGACCACGCTCACCTGCGCTCGCACTGGAGAAGGCGGAGGAGCTGTGCTCGCAGGTGAACGAGGGAGTGCGGGAGAAGGAGAACTCGGATCGGCTCGAGTGGATCCAGGCGCACGTGCAGTGCGACGGCCTCTCTGAGGTGCCTCCCCACACTCGCACAGAGACCCGCAGACTCGCACAGAGACTCGCATACTCGCACAGAGACCCGCAGACTCGCACAGAAACCCACATCCTCACACAAAGACCCGCAGACTCGCACAGAAACCCACATCCTCACACAAAGACCCGCAGACTCGCACAGAGACCCACATACTCGCACAGAGACCCACATACTCGCACAGAGCCTCGCAGACTCACACAGAGAACCACAGACTCGCACAGAGACCCGCAGACTCGCACAGAAACCCACATACTCGCACAGAGACCCGCAGACTCGCACAGAAACCCACATCCTCACACAGATCCGCAGACTCGCACAGAGACCCACATACTCGCACAGAGCCTCGCAGACTCACACAGAGAACCACAGACTCACACAGAGACCCGCAGACTCGCATAGAAACCCACATACTCGCACAGAGACCCGCAGACTCGCACAGAAACCCACATCCTCACACAGACCCGCAGACTAACACAGAGACCCACAGACTCGCACAGCACATGCATACAGACATCCTGCAGTCCACCGTGACAGTGCATGAACCAGAGGTCGCACCGCCTGGCGGCTCTGTGTGGACTGCGGTCGGCGTGCTCGCACGGCCCACGTCACCCTCCGCCTCGCGCTCAATGTGGCAGCTCAGCAGCGGAGCAGCGAGCGGCTCGCGATCTTCCGATCACACCCTGGTCGGGGACCGACTCAGCCCATCATCCCTCTGGGGGTCGATAAAATGAGGCCAATTTGTGGGGAAGTCAAGGTTGTTGTCCTATGGATAGGATCACCCCCACGATAGGAATGTTGAAAGTCAACCTCTGACATAGCGCTGTATAGAGGAGATCACTTTGACTTTTGACTTCAATGCAGCTGTCTCTCTCTCTCCCTCTGCTGCAGCAACTGGTGTTCAACTCGGTGACAAACTGCCTGGGGCCTCGCAAGTTCCTCTACAGTGGGAAGCTCTACAAGGTGAAGAGCAGCAAGGAGCTGTTCGGATTCCTCTTCAACGACTTCCTGCTGCTCACGCAGGCCGTGCGCGCGCTCGGCGCCGCCGGAGACAAACTCTTCAGCCGCAAGTCCACCCTGCAGTACCGCATGTACAAGACGGTGAGCCCGCGATGCATCCACCGTGGCACGCAGGACTCCCTCACAATAGTAATAATATCCAGGTGCCTGCCTTGCCTCCACCCACCCTCAACCAGTATATATATACAAGGACTGTTTTCTTGGAATTTCTCTCACTTGATACAGCTATCGTGCTGTGACAGTTCCTCCTGAAGACGAAAGCTTGTGTTGCCTCCGAAACGTCGTGATTTTTAAATTTCGATTTAAAGCTTTCGTGACTGCAGGAATTAAGCTTCTTGGTTCTTTCGGTAAAGTCACGTAGAAGGGAAATAATAAAATAATAAAAATAAAACATAATAAAATAATTCTCACGACGTTTCGGCCACAACGCAAGCAGCCGTCCTCAGGTGAAGAACAGGTCTGTCGGAAAGACAGTGTCTGACAGACCTGTTCTTCACCTGAGGACGGAAGCTTGGGCCGAAACATCGTGAGAATTATTTTATTATGTTTTATTTTTATTATTTTATTATTTCCCTTCTACTTGACTTTACCGAAAGAACCAAGAAGATGAAGTCGTGATTTTTCTTTTATTAATTTTAAATTTTTTTACCTACGTGAGTTTACAACAAAAAAAAAAACCTAAGAATATCCCTCAAGCCCGTCGCCTCCTTCTCAGAGCGTGCCACGAGGACGCTCCGACTCTCTCTTGGCGTAGCTCCGACTCTCTCTTGGCGTAGCTCCGACTCTCTCTTGGCGTAGCTCCGACTCTCTCTTGGCGTAGCTCCGACTCTCTCTTGGCGTAGCTCCGTCAGCGCGGTGAACGCTCCCCCCTTTGGCTGCAGCTCCTTCATTCCCCTCGTTCGCCGGTCATCCGCCCTTCTCTCGGCATGTCCTGCCCAAGCCCACGGACCTGATTTCACAGTCAGTGTGGTGCATGCAGAGTTCTCTGAGCCACGTGTTCTTGTTCTTCTTCCTGACACTGAGTTTAATTGCAAGCGCGAATCTTTGCATGCTGCTTTGCACACCGTTTAGCTTTTGTTGTATTTACTGGTGCCCGTGTAGATTCACAACGGGTAGGAATCGATGCCTAATCCGTGACGGTTGTACGGTTGTGGCTCCCAGCCTGGCGCTGATGAGACAGGCCACATCCGGCACACCACATCCAGAATACCTCTCACCACGGCTGTGGCCATCTACCGCAGTCGACGAGCAACCCGGAAACTTATCCCGAGAGAGATGAAGCCACGGGAGAAGTTCTCTGCCGCCCCACGGCCGTTTTATAAAGCGTCTGTGCCGCGCCCGTGTCATTGCCCCATGTCCCCCTGCGTCCGTGGATGCCCGCTGCCCGCTCACAGCCCATCTTCCTCAACGAGGTGCTGGTGAAGCTTCCCTCGGACCCGTCGGGCGACGAGCCGGCGTTCCACATCTCCCACATCGACCGCGTCTACACCCTGCGTGCCGAAAACATCAACGAGAGGTTTGGGGCGCGCGCCACCCTCGGCTGGCGGTGCACCCCGAGAACGGGGGTGCACCGGACCCCGCCTCTCGCGAGACGCACGTCCAGAGGGGTTTCCTGCGCGAATGAACATTGGGGCATCGATTCTCATCTCCCGTTCACAACCTTTGGGCCAGTGGTAGAAATTCAGCATCTTTATGGCAGGGGCGAATCTCTCCGTAGGACAGCCACTGTTGAGTTCTCCCACAAATTGGTATTCGTTTTATCCACCTCGGAGGGATGAAGGGCTGAGTCAATACCCAACCAGGATTTGAACTCGCAACCTTACGATTGCAAGCCGCTTGCTCTACGGCTGAGACACCCAGCTTGTAATTTTTTTGATTTTCTGCACTTCAAATGCAGAGTTCCCGAAAGTGCAATTCTTGTTTCATGATGTGATGCCGATCGGACAAGTGGCATGTTTGGAGGAAAAACGAAAAATTACGAAAGTTAAAAAAATCTCTGCACGTGGACATTTTACACATTCTACCCCATTCATTCACACACAACCCACATACACCACACGCATACATATACACCAAACATACACTACACATTTATAATACATACACGTGTACCACAAACCATTAAAATAACGTGTTCACCACACACACCCACCACACACATACGTGTTTACCACACGTGCTCACCACGCACGCGTGTTCACTACACACGCGTGTTCACCACACAGGACCGCGTGGGTGCAGAAGATCAAAGCGGCATCGGAGCTCTACATCGAGACGGAGAAAAAGAAGAGAGAGAAGGCATACCAGGGTAGAGAACTCACACACACAGAGAGTGTGTGTGTCTACCATGGTAGAGAACTCGCACACAGAGTGTGTGTGTGTACCAGGATAGAGAGCTCACACACACACAGAGTGCGTGTGTGTACCAGGGTAGAGAGGTTACACACACAGAGAGAGAGTGTGCGTGTGTGTGTGTGTACCAGGGTAGAGAGGTCACACACACACAGAGAGTGCGTGTGTGTGCGTACCAGGGTAGAGTTCACACACACACACAGGGAGAGTGCGTGTGTGTGTACCAGGGTAGAGAGCACACACACACAGAGAGAGTGCGTGTGTGTGTGTGTACCAGGGTAGAGAGCACACACACACACAGTGTGTGTGTGTGTACCAGGATAGAGAGTTCACACACACACACAGAGAGTGCGTGTGTGTGTGTACCAGGGTAGAGAGCACACACACACACACAGATAGTGTGTGTGTGTACCAGGGTAGAGAACTCGCACACAGAGTGTGTGTGTGTACCAGGATAGAGAGTTCACACACACACACAGAGAGAGTGCGTGTGTGTGTGTGTACCAGGGTAGAGAGGTCACACACACACACACAGAGAGTGTGTGTGTGTAGCAGGGTAGAGAGCACACACACACAGAGAGTGCATGTGTGTATCAGGGTAGAGAACTCGCACACACAGAGTGTGCGTGTGTGTGTGTACCAGGGTAGAGAGGTCACACACACACAGAGAGAGTGTGTGTGTGTACCAGGGTAGAGAACTCACACACACACACAGAGAGTGTGTGTGTGTACCAGGGTAGAGAGCACACACACACAGAGAGAGTGTGTGTGTGTACTAGGGTAGAGAGCACACACATACAGAGAGAGTTTGTGTGTGTACCAGGGTAGAGAGGTCACACGCCGCGTTTGTAGCGCAGCATAGCGCTAACCGCTCACACGTGTTCACGCGTGCGTGAGCAGCTCGGACCCAGCGGACGACCGGGATTGGCCGGCTCATGGTGAACATCGTGGAGGGCATCGAGCTCAAGGCGTGCCGCTCCAACGGTGAGGCCGGCGCGGCACCGCGACCTGGTCGCACGCGCTGAGGGTGGTTGGGATGAGGCCTGTGATGTCCCCAGCGAGTCACGCATCGAAACTCCAAACTCCGTGACTAAGCGGCCGTCCCTCGTCTCACAGACACCGCGCTCTGCACTTAAACCACCGCCTGCTCCGTGAACGTGGAGCTAAGGAGTCGCTGGCAGTGACCTATTATATCTGTCCCTTGCATTGCTTTGTACGCGAGTCTGTAGATCTATCAGTACGCATCACCGATCACTGCCCCACACACGCGCTTCTGTAGGAGGTACAAAATGGAATTCATCCTGTGACCCCAGAAATGCAATCCAACAGGTTCTTAAAAAACGCAACAACACTCAGTCACCCCCACTTCCCACTTCCATCCCTCGCCCGGCCGCGTTCCAGATGTTCGCCGGGCGACTCATGAAGCCGTCCACCGGCTCGTTCGCCAACCTCGACACGGACAGAGAAACATTGCCGACGGACTCCCCGCCACGCGACAGAATGCACGGTGTGTGCGTGTGTGTGTGGCGAGCGCAGGGAAGAGTAACCCGTACTGCGAGGTGACCATGGGTGCTCAGTGCCACATCACCAAGACGATACAGGACAGCGTGAACCCCAAGTGGAACTCAAACTGCCAGTTCTTTGTCAAGGACTTGGAGCAGGACGTGCTGTGCATCACCGTGTTCGAGCGCGACCAATTCTCACCGGACGGTAACGAGCAAGGCGCTCCACACCGCACAGCCACACACCGTACGCCACACCGTACGCCACACCGCACGCATACGCCACACCACACAAGTACACGACAAACACAAGCCGCACACAAGATATACTATTCGCACACACACGCACACCGCGTACAATTAACCCTTCATACGCACCACATGGAAATATAACAGCATGCACACAAACCATCTACACGCATACAATCTACACAACATGCATCCCATACAAACACCACTTAGACATACCAGCACACAAAATGTACTGCAGGCACATACACCAAATACCACATTCACTACACACCACACATAGTACACCCACATACATAACACACACACAGATCACACACTCACCAGTTGACAGTCATGGTAGTGGTGGTGGTAATGATCGTTGACGTGGTGACGGTGGCGGTGATGGCGGTTGAGGTGGTGACGACAACGGCGTCGGTGGTGGTATCCGCTTGCGCGCACAGACTTCCTGGGTCGCACGGAGATCCGCGTGGCCGACATCAAGCGCGACCAGGACACCAAGGGCCCCATCAGCAAGAGGCTGCTGCTGCACGAAGTCCCGACGGGCGAAATCACGGCGAGGCTCGACCTGCAGCTCTTCCAGGACGGCCGCGAGTAGCCCTCGTCACCACCGTCCGTCCGTCTCCTCTGCCCGGTCCCCGCAAGCACTGGGGCCACGACGCCCCCCCACCCACCCAACCCCTCGCATCCCCCACCCAAACGATAGAAAGCCCCGCGGGCTCCCGGCTCCCCACACCCCTCTCCTCGCATCGTGGCCCACGACCGCGGCGGCACGGCCCCGGCCTCCTTCCCCCACCAGTCATTCCACTGTCCCTCGCTGGCGTGCGCCGTGCCCGCCTGCCTGGCCGATCTTGGCCGTAGGAGGCTGCCGATTAAAAAAAAAAAAGAAACCCGGCTATGGTGGACCGATTTGCAAAAAGGGTTGATCTCGTACTTTATTACAATTTTTGGGAAAACTTTTTTTCTTACGATATTTTTGCTTCGAGCAAAATCGGTCCGTGGCAAAACGTGGGTTTCCTAACCGGCAGCCGAGCGCGCACATCGGTCGGGTTGCCGGGTGTGGCGCGTGCCGCACGACATCCCTTGTTGGCAGCACAAACGGGGGAATTGTTCATATTTATGAAATGTTCTAGTCATTTGTTTTTTTATGATTAATATAAATATGATGATGATAATGATGAAATGGTAATTGAGTGCATATCAAGGGCCTAAGCCAGTTGGTTTGTGGACAGTAAGAGCAGTCATTTTGCCCGGTAATGGCCATACACATGTATATACACTGACGGTATACGGTATATACACTGGCAGTATAGAGAGCTGGGATGGGACCCATTCAGTGCGACTCGCTGCTGCGGGTTCGCTGTGGTGGAACGTTGCCACCGCCGCTCTATGTGAGCGACGCAGGGTTGGGTCTCGTTAATATTTTACTTGTGTAATAGTGTCAGGCGAGCCTCACTAGGAGGTGCCGTGCGTGCGTGTGCGAGTCTGGTGTGTGCGTGGGTGTGTGCATGTGTGTGCGCGGTGTCGCTGCTGGGATCCACAGTCCGCATTCACAACTCCGCGCCCGGCGCTGCCAAAGCAAGGGGCGACCCACACGTGTGTCCGACGGCCACGTCACCGAATCATTCCCCCCCCCCCCGCATGTTTTGAGCCTGCTGGACAATATTACAATTCTCTCCGGCGTCGTACTTTCGAGAGTTAGCGTCAGACGGGTCAGTGCTGAAATCCTGGGTGACTTAACAAATCACTCCAAACACATTTAGAATGGGACTTTGTGCCACGCGTGGAGCCACGGTCGCGATGCCACCTGCTGCCGTGGTGTTCGTACGCCGCGCTTTAGTTTGGGCGCTTGGTCTGTGATGCGATGAAAGTGCCAACTGAGAAACCAATGTTTACAGGGCCCAAAGTAGCCACGGCTGACCCACGTGGCGCGAGGAAGTGCGGCACTGATTGCGCTCGGCAGCGCTGCCAGCAATGAGCGGCAGGCGGGAAGCAGCGTGCGCTGTGGCTTACGAGGAAGCGTCCGTTGATTTGGCAGGCGCACGTACGCTACATAATCTCCGATATAATTACATGACACCAAACCCTGCCGATTGAAACGGTAGGCTTCTGATTTTTAAGCCGTCTTACCGCATACCAATTTTTTTTAAGGTAATCATAACGCTTCATAATATTTTTGGGAAATACTTGACACAATTTTTTATTTTTAAATTGGTACTTGGTAAAAACTGTTTACGAATCGGACACTTCAGATAAGTCTCGGCAAGGAGTCGGCGCCGGATGACCAGGTGACAGCTTTTCACCAATGCCACTATTATTACTCTTTGGTTCTTTCGGTATTATCACTGTTACAAGCGTACTCTTCGTTTTTTCGGTAAAGTCACCAAGTAGGTAAAAAATGAAATTAAAATTAATAAAAATAAAATAATAAAAATCACGACGTTTCGGAGGCAACACAAGTCTCCGTCATCAGGTGGGACGGTCACAGCCAGATTTGCTGTATCAAGTGAGGCAGGGATTCCAAGATGCAAGTTCTTAAATACAAGCTCACTTGATACAGCAAATCTGGCTGTGACGGTCCCACCTGATGACGGAGACTTGTGCTGCCTCTGAAACGTCGTGATTTTTATTAATTTATTTTTATTAATTTAATTTTTACCTACGTGACTTTACCAAAAAACTAAGAGTATGAATCCTTGCAGTCACAAAAGCTTCAAATCTAGAATGTTACAAGCGTACTTGGTACAAAAAAACACAAAAGTTAATCCAGCGCTGTGCGCGATTGTGATTATCCATAGCGAAAGGAGAGCCGGCTTCAGTTTCGTCCCTAAGGCCACGTAGGCCTCAGCGCAAACATTTGTCAGGGCGCGTTGGAGTGAATGCGGAGTGCACGGATGGGGATGACGGTCCCCGTTCACCCCCTTCCCCGTACAGCGGCGCCCGTTTGCCCATTTGGTGTGCGAGTCCTTCGTGTTTACTTATTGCAGCACTCTCCTTCGGATCAATGTTTGCACATGGCTGTCATGTCTAGCCAATAATTTTTAGTTTTATGATTATTTGACGGTGGTATATTGTAAGTGATGATCGCAGGTTCGCCTTCACGTGTCCTAGAAGAGTTGTCATTGATAGCTTTAAAAATGGAAGCTGCGTTTTGGAGGTTTGACGGTCGGGTTTGGCAGACCACCTGTTCAGGTCCTTCCAACTCAGCCACTCTCCTCCACAAGGGGCCACATTTAGAAAAGGAAGATTTTTCTTTAAAACGTTGTCAGCTGACTGTTGCTTTTGGATAAATGCGTTCATTTGGAGGGAAAAAAGGATCAAAGTAGATTTTCTTAGAGGGAGGAAAATGCAATCCCTGTTTTATGTTGTTAGAATCGTCACAGCTTGCCAAGAACCATCCCTCTAGATTTCATTCTTCCCAAGTTTGCTTCGTGTGGTAGAACTGACTCGGCTTGAGATCACAGCCCATCTTGGCTGCCCTTGCAGGTCTCTGGCTGTGGCAATGGGGTGGCAGTGAAGCAGAGGTCGCAACCGGGTACCCGATACCCGTACCTTACCCGGCTACCCGTACCCAGCCGGGTACAGGTAGCCGTTTGCGACCCTGGTGCGGCCGGGTACGGGTACGGGTAGGCCGTGAGTCACTGGTGAGTAGCCGTGAGTCACTCATTTCGGGTAGGGTACGGGTAGGGAACGGCTACCCGTACCCGGCCGGTTACGGATACGGGTACCCATTTGCGATCCTGGTGCGGCCGGGTATGGGTAAGGAATCGAAACCCGTGTGCGACCTCTGCAGTGAAGTGATCTGTTCGGAGGGCATGGAGCCCTGCTACTTCTGCCTTTTATTCGTGCAGCCAATCGGTGCCACCTCATTCGACATTTACCAACCTCACGAGTTTTCACACAGATATATGAAGTGTAAAGCAATAATGTGGTTAGTGAGTGTTAGGGTGGGGGGGGGCAGGCTTTTAGGGCTGGGATAAATTGGGCTAGGGTAAAACGAATCGTTTTAATATAAGGGCTGATGTTGTCACATTGATAAGTTGTGCGCAAGCCAAGCCTGATTTTGCGAATAATTGAATATTGCGTTGAGGTAATTTCCCAGAATAAGCTATGAGCACAAATCAAAGGGAATTGTTGATCTTAATTTAAGTGGAGAACCAAACATTTCTCTTGGCCAAGTCAGCCGGAGTCCACATCAAGGTGGGGCAGGCGGGAGCAGAGGTGTCCGTGCCTCACTGGTGTCGGCTCCGATGTAACTCAATCTGGCAGCTGGTCACCCAATAAATATAGAGCATCGCTACATGAGATGCAGATCTGCAGAATTGTTTTGGGAGTTATTTATTTAACAGTGACCAATGCTCCAGGGTGACGGAAGACGCGGCACCTTGTAGTCCCGGCAATCGTGAGCTCTGGAATCGAACTCGCCTCTCCGGGACTCCTCCAAGACACCACCGGCCGATTCTTTAGCCGTCTAAGGATTTGCATCTTTCAGCACTCGTTTACTGTATTTGATCAATGAACAGCGTCAGACGTCAATGTTTGCTTCTGCAGTTTTTAAAGCAACATTGAAATTGTCTGCAGCGATGCCTCGCTGCAGTGACCCAGGCTATCGGGCCGTGCTCGTGTGCAACCGTACGGGCGAATATCTTCGTGGCCAGAGGCTCGGACCTGTTCACGTGCATCGGTGTACGATCGGTACGCGGTGCAGTCCGTTTACCGAGCCGTGGCGTCACCCCCACTCAACGTGGTGGGCCTGCCTGCCTGCCTGCCATTACCAGTGATTGTGCCGAGTTATTGCCAGCAGTTATCTTTTGACGGAATAACGTGAACGTGCATTCCTTTTGTTCCGGGCAGGAGGCGGCGCCAAGCCACGTATCACTCGCGTCCTATGGTTGCATCAAGACGCCTTAGTTTGGGCTAATGATCACACTCCCACGGGCTTCGTAGAAGCTTCGGAATTCACTCCCAGCAGCTGTCCCCTGTGCAGTACGACTGACTGCCCAGCGTGAGAATCGTGATCCTGTATGATAGATGCCGGCCAAGCTGTACATTGCCGTCTTGATCCAATAAAGTTCTCATTGGTAATGAGTCGAGGCTCGCGTGTGTGTGATGGCACTTGTGGCGAGTGAGGACGTCAGGACTGCGTTTGGTTTTCCCCGAGTGCGTTGGGTCTGCTGCCATGAGGGGCGGTTAAAGAGTAGAACCATTTGTCTCGTGAATTATTAAAGTGTGCACAGTAAACTATTTACTCATCAGACATTGCTACATTATTACCCAGGGAAAGCTCAGTCTCAAGACCTTCAGGAGGGTCCTGCTAATTTTTTTCACCACATTGCACCCCTCGGTTATCTGCAGAGGTGCCTGAACAGTCTGCGAACTCAACCGTGTATCATATTACACCCGATCCTGCCCATCCGCGAGGAACTCGGTAACTGCCCCTGGACATGTTCGTCTCACGTCTCGTAAACCGCTCTGGGATTACTGGCACGAGGACTCGATGGGTCGGCTTGCTGTGTGGTGGTGCTTGGTGCGAACACACACACACTAAATAAATAAGGACCACGATTTGACCTCGCAACCTTCCAATTTATGCCACAGTAAAAATGGCTACATACGGAAAGTTGGAATCGGGAATAACCAGTTGAAGCAGACCAGCAGGGCATTGATTATCACTGGTCAACACACTTTTTCTGGCATAAGGTATTCCAACGGTTTTAAGGTAATTTTGGGGTGCTGATTCCAAATCTGGCATCAGTTTTTGCCTATCACATCAGGTTTCATTTATGTTATTTGATACCTACGTGACTTTACCGAAAGAACCAAAGAGTATGAAAAATACATGTTTGGGGGTCAATTAATGGGGGGGGGGTCACAAGACCCTTGTACACTGATCACCCTTTATTGTCACTTGTGTATCATCAGTCATGGTCAATCCACTGCTGGATGAAGGCCTCTCACGATCCTACAAAGTAATAATAGTAAGGATTGTCCATGGGAAGCGTATTTAAACTATTTTTAAACTATATTATAATTTTAACACATAAGGCCCACTGAGCTATTTCAGAAGCGACCTGGCCACAAATGATAGCTCAACGATGTGGTTTGATCATTTTGAAATGTACAGCAGCCAAATACTATAAACGAGTGATGTTGATTTTAAATGTGGAGGAAAAACCGAAGGAGCCGGAAAAAAATCCACGCGACCACGGGGAGAGAGACACCGCAAACTCCACATATACAGCAGCAGGCATCGTCAGGGTCGGGATCGAACCCACGACCTCCTGTACACCAGGCGAGGTAGTTAACATCTACTAGCCACTGTGATGATGATGAGAGAGAGAGACAAGCAAACTCCAAATATACAGCAGCAGGCGTCAGGGTCGGGATCGAACCCACGACCTCCTGTACACCAGGCGAGGTAGTCAACATCTCCTAGCCACCGTGATGATGAGAGAGAGAGAGACACGCAAACTCCAAATATACAGCAGCAGGCGTCAGGGTCGGGATCGGACCCACGACCTCCTGCATACCAGGCGAGGTAGTCAACATCTAGCCACCGTGATGATGATGAGAGAGAGAGACACGCAAACTTCAAATATACAGCAGGCGTCAGGGTTGGGATAGAACCCACGACCAGTCAATTTAGTAAGGTTTGTCACATAAACAAAACATGCCAATTCGTCACGAGTACAGCACACCGGTGTGTTGGAGAGCAAATCCACAATTATGTCACGGCCAGGTAAATGTTGTGTTTACTCTTCACGTTCTGTTTACGTTCTGTTTACGTGACAAACGTCACTGATTGATTGTGTCGGGGTGCTGGCGGGTTTAACGACAACATTTATATTTACGCGATCTAACCCCCCAAAAAAACACCTGTGTTATGGATATTCTTAATTTGTCATCTCGTCCGAGTTTGGCGTGGGCCTCTGTTAACGGGGCTTGTCCACAAGAGGGCAAAGACAAAGATCCCCCGTATAGCCTTAAACAGACTAGGGGCAAGTGCTGTTAGCGAGTAGCACCTGTGAAGACCGGCACGGCACACGAGGGGGTGGGTGGCCAACACCACGCGCGACCGCCTTTGTCTCCCCATTTGAGGCTGAGTCGACCTAGGGGAGGCCCAGGACCGCTTCAGATAATCGTCACCTGGTGTTGCCCAGGTCGCCAGGTTCGTAGCGCAGCGAATCGCTGACCACACACAACAACAACCACCATTCGCCACTAAGTGGCGGTGATGTCACCACGACGCTTGTGCCAGGCCACGTGCACCTTGAGGCCACGTGAAGTGTCGAACGCCCCTGGCAGGAGGTCACGGGGCAGACCCAGCGGTGCCACGGGTCGACTGACCGAGATGACCGAGATGACTGGCTGATGCACCACCTGTGCCCCCTACTGTGACCACTACAAACAAAGATCCCCCGTATAGCCTTAACAGACTGTTGGGGCAAGTGCTGTTAGCGAGCACCTACAAAGGCCGGAACGGTACACGAGGGGGTGGGTGGCCAGCACCACGCCCGACGCCTTTGTCTCCCTATTGCCAATGTTTACACACCGCACCAGGTACTCATTTAAGGCTGAGTCGACCTAGAGGAGGCCCAGGACCGCTTCAGATAATCGTCACCGGTGTTGCCCTTGAGCAGCAATCGAACTCACGTGGCCGGGTTCACAGCGCTAACCGCTGCACCACCGCTCCCCACCACTGTGACCACTACACTACCAGCACCACCCACAAGAGGGCACCACCAGCACCACCAGCACCACCTCCACCACCAGCACCACCACCAGCACCACCGACAAGAGGCACCACCACCAGCACCACCACCAGCACCACCAGCACCACCACCAGCACCACCACCAGCACCACCCACAAGAGCGCACCACCACCACCAGCACCACCACCAGCACCACCACCAGCACCACCCACAAGAGCGCACCACCACCACCAGCACCACCACCAGCACCACCACCAGCACCACCGACAAGAGGGCACCACCACCAGCACCACCACCAGCACCACCAGCACCACCACCAGCACCACCACCAGCACCACCCACAAGAGCGCACCACCACCACCAGCACCACCACCAGCACCACCACCAGCACCACCACAAGAGCGCACCACCACCACCAGCACCACCACCAGCACCACCACCAGCACCACCACCAGCACCACCCACAAGAGGGCACCACCACCAGCATCACCACCACCAGCACCACCACCAGCACCACCACCAGCACCACCACCACCAGCACACCAGCACCACCACTACCAGCACCACCACTACCAGCACCACCCACAAGAGGGCACCACCTCCACCACCAGCACCAGCACCACCAGCACCACCCACAAGAGGGCACCACCTCCACCACCCGCGGTGCATGCGACCTGGGCCCTCTCTGGCCATGGTCATCGCGACCACCACCAAGCACCACAGCCAGCGTCACCAGCAGCCGGCAACCACCGCCACCACCCCCGCTATGCTACTCACCGCCTGCTACGTCTACCTCTTCTTCAGGATGCGACGTCTCGCTGCTGCTGCTGCTGCTGCCTCCTCCTCCTCTGCCTCGTCGTCTCCCGAGGCAATCCTCGTCGCCCTGCGTCGCTCCGTGGTCGACTCAGCGAGTCTCTCCCTCTCGTCTCGACCCGACTGCCCCACGCCGGGGGACGCGGGCAGGGCCGCGTGTGCGAGCTCGTGCAGCCCAAGGTGAGCAGAGTGCACCTAGCCTGGCACCGTGACCTTAGTTGCGGGCGGGGGAGGGGAGCGGTGTTCCCGGCACAAACTCGCACTGACCAGACTGGTGAAGTATGGTCAAGCAAAGTGATCGAGACGGCGTGTGGGGGGACAGTGGGTGGCTACCCCCCCACCAACCCCCCCACCACCAACCTCTCCCCCCACCAATGGCTGTGTGTGTGATGGGGGTGATGATGGCTGTGTGTGTGATGGGGGTGATGATGGCTGTGTGTGTGATGGGGGTGATGATGGCTGTGTGTGTGATGGGGGTGATGATGGCTGTGTGTGTGATGGGGGTGATGATGGCTGTGTGTGTGATGGGGGTGATGATGGCTGTGTGTGTGATGGGGGTGATGGGGGTGATGATGGCTGTGTGGGTGATGGGGGTGATGATGGCTGTGTGGGTGATGGCTGTGTGTGTGATGGGGGTGATGGGGGTGATGATGGCTGTGTGTGTGTGATGGGGGTGATGATGGCTGTGTGGGTGATGGCTGTGTGTGTAATGGGGGTGATGGGGGTGATGATGGCTGTGTGTGTGTGTGATGGGGGTGATGATGGCTGTGTGTGTGATGGGGGGTGATGGGGGTGATGATGGCTGTGTGTGTGTGATGGGGGTGATGATGGCTGTGTGTGTGATGGGGGTGATGGGGGTGATGATGGCTGTGTGGGTGATGGGGGTGATGATGGCTGTGTGTGTGATGGGGGTGATGGGGTGATGATGGCTGTGTGGGTGATGGGGGTGATGATGGCTGTGTGGGTGATGGGGGTGATGGGGGTGATGATGGCTGTGTGTGTGTGATGGGGGGTGATGGGGTGATGATGGCTGTGTGGGTGATGATGGCTGTGTGGGTGATGGGGGTGATGGGGTGATGATGGCTGTGTGTGTGTGATGGGGGGTGATGGGGGTGATGATGGCTGTGTGGGTGATGATGGCTGTGTGGGTGATGGGGTGATGGGGGTGATGGGGGTGATGATGGCTGTGTGTGTGATGGGGGTGATGATGGCTGTGTGTGTGATGGGGGTGATGGGGTGATGATGGCTGTGAGGGTGATGGGGGGTGATGATGGCTGTGTCGATGTCTCCGTGTTGCCGCAGGTGCGCGTCGACGTGAGCGGGTGGATCAGGACCGGCGCCCCGCGGGCCCGGGGCCCCGACCTCGTCACCTTCGTGGTCGAGGTTCGCTCCCGTCGGCCGGGGCGGTCCCCGGCGGGGAGGCCCGGCAGGCGGGCTCGGCGGCGCTGTGGTCCCGGTGCTGCGTGCCGCTGGCGCTGAGGCTCGGGGAGCCACGCCGCGTCCTCGCCGAGGCCACGGAGGAGGCCTTCGCGAGGCTGGGAGCGGCCTTCCTCACCGTCGGGCTCCAGCTCGACTCGGGGGAGGAGGCCCACTCGCTCATCTGTGAGTCGGCGCCGGCGAACAATGTCGCGTCTTCGGAGACAAAGGTCCCCCGCGTAGCCTTGACAGACTGTTGGGGCAAGTGCTGTTAGCGAGCACCTATGAGGGCCGGCACGGCGCACGAGGGGGTGGGTGGCCAGCACCACGCCAGGCCGCCTTTGTTTCCTCAGTGGCGATGTTTACACACCGCACCGGGTACTCATTTGAGGCTGAGTCGTCCTAGGGGAGGCCCATGACCGGGTCAGATAATCGTCACCGGTGTTGGCCGTAAGCGCTAATCGAACTCGGGTAGCCAGCGCGCTAACCGCTACACTACCGCACCGCCTGCTTAGTCAGATGTAACAGTCAACTAAATCTGACTACACACACACAACACACTGCAACCCCATCTCCTGCCGTGAGGCTACATCTCTGCATGACAGCCATAGGTCGTTCCATGACATTGCCGTCTGTTGTCGGCCACTGTCAATTTTTTTTTTTTAAACCACACGCCGGAGGGCCGAGTTGAGGGCGTCTGCCTCGTGTCTGCTTGTGGTACACAGATGGGTGCCGCGGTGGCTAGGAAATGTTAACTACCTCGGCTGGTATGCAGGAGGTCTTGGGTTCGATCCCGACCCTGACGCCTGCTGCTGTATATTTGGAGTTTGCGCGTCTCTCTCTCTCATCATCATCACGGTGGCTAGGAGATGTTAACTACCTCGGCTGGTGTGCAGGAGGTCGTGGGTTCGATCCCGACCCTGACGCCTGCTGCTGTATATTTGGAGTTTGCGTGTCTCTCTCTCTCATCATCATCACGGTGGCTAGGAGATGTTAACTACCTCGCCTGGTATGCAGGAGGTCTTGGGTTCGATCCCGACCCTGACGCCTGTTGCTGTATATTTGGAGTTTGCATGTCTCTCTCTCTCTCTCATCATCATCACGGTGGCTAGGAGATGTTAACTACCTCGCCTGGTATGCAGGAGGTCTTGGGTTCGATCCCGACCTTGACGCCTGCTGCTGTATATTTGGAGTTTGCGTGTCTCTCTCTCTCATCATCATCACGGTGGCTAGGAGATGTTAACTACCTCGGCTGGTGTGCAGGAGGTCGTGGGTTCGATCCCGACCCTGACGCCTGCTGCTGTATATTTGGAGTTTGCGTGTCTCTCTCTCTCATCATCATCACGGTGGCTAGGAGATGTTAACTACCTCGCCTGGTATGCAGGAGGTCTTGGGTTCGATCCCGACCCTGACGCCTGTTGCTGTATATTTGGAGTTTGCGTGTCTCTCTCTCTCATCATCATCACGGTGGCTAGGAGATGTTAACTACCTCGCCTGGTATGCAGGAGGTCTTGGGTTCGATCCCGACCTTGACGCCTGCTGCTGTATATTTGGAGTTTGCGTGTCTCTCTCTCTCATCATCATCACGGTGGCTAGGAGATGTTAACTACCTCGCCTGGTATGCAGGAGTTCGTGGGTTCGATCCCGTCATGGCGTGGATTTTTTTCCGGGTCCTCCGGTTTTTCCCTTCACATTTAGAATCCACATCACGCGTTTATTTGACTGCTGTACATTTCCACGTGATGATCCTCTTTGTTGAGCTATCATTTGTGGCTGGGTCATTTCTGAATAAGAGCTACATAGCTCAGTGGGCCTTTCCTGGTAAGATAAAATGTTTAGTGTGTTGGTACAAACCCGGCGACCCGAGTTCGATCCCCGGGGGAGAGATGGAGCAGTGACGATTATCTGAATCGGTCTTGGGCCTCCCCTAGGTCAACTCAGCCTCAAATGAGTACCTGGTGCGGTGTGTAAACATCGCCACGAGGGAGACGGGCGGGCGTGATGCTGGCCACCCACCCCCTCGTGTGCCATTCCAGCCTTCATAGGTGCTCGCTAACAGCACTTGCCCCAACAGTCTGTTACAGGCTATATGGGGGTTCTTTGTTTCTTTGTCTTTGTACTCATGCGGGGAGCAGTAAGTGTAGTGGTTCGCGTGCTGCGCTACAAACCCGGTAACCCGAGTTCGATCCCCGCTCACGGCCAACACCCAGTGACTATTATCTGAACTGATCCTGGGCCTCCCCTAGGTCGACTCGGCCTCAAATGAGTACCTGGTGCGGTGTGTAAACATCACCACTGGGGAGACGAAGGCGGCCGGGCGTGGTGCTGGCCACCCACCCCGCTCGTGTGCCGTGCTGACCTTCATAGGTGCTCGCTAACAGCACTTGCCCCAACAGTCTGTTCAGTCTATACGGGCGATCGTTGTATTTGTGTGTTTGTGTATTTGTGTGTGTTGTGTATTTGTGTGNTTGTGTATTTGTGTTTGTGTATTTGTGTTTGTGTATTTGTGTTTGTGTATTTGTGTGTTTGTGTATTTGTGTGTGTGTTTGTGTGTTTGTGTGTTTGTGTGTTTGTGTATTTGTGTGTATTTGTGTATTTGTGTATTTGTGTGTGTTGTGTATTTGTGTGTTTGTGTATTTGTGTGTTTGTGTATTTGTGTGTTTGTGTGTTTGTGTGTGCCTGTGTGTGACAGCCGTGGACTTAGAGGGCTTCCTCTGCACTGAAGCGGCCCCTCCTAAAGTGCAACTCGAAAGCTCTGAAGAAGCTGTCGGGTGCCAAGTCTTGCACAGGTGCGCGTACGCTGTGTGTGCGTGTGTGTGTGTACACCGTGTGTGTGTGTGTACATCGTGTGTGTGTGTGTACATCGTGTGTGTGTGTGTACATCGTGTGTGTGTACATCGTGTGTGTGTGTGTGTACATCGTGTGTGTGTACATCGTGTGTGTGTGTGTACATCGTGTGTGTGTACATCGTGTGTGTGTGTGTGTACATCGTGTGTGTGTACATCGTGTGTGTGTGTGTGTGTACATCGTGTGTGTGTACATCGTGTGTGTGTGTGTACATCGTGTGTGTGTACATCGTGTGTGTGTGTGTACATCGTGTGTGTGTGTGTGCATCGTGTGTGTGTGTGTACATTATGTGTGTGTATGTACACCGTGTGTGTGTGTACACCGTGTGTGTGTGTGTGTACACCGTGTGTGTGTACACCGTGTGTGTGTACATCGTGTGTGTGTGTGTACACCGTGTGTGTGTACATCGTGTGTGTGTACACCGTGCGTGTCGGGACTCTCTTGTACACAGCACGGGGTCCACTGTGGAAAATCGTATCCTGGATAAACCACCCACGGGGCAATAGACCAAGATGTCATTGTGACCAAAGTCATTGATGCCACGCGACCCCAATAATCTGCCTTTACAGGGTCCCACCGTCTCCTCCTCCTAGGCCTTGGCTGTCCCTTGGTCGCTGGACCCGTGGAGGCCACCCCAGTGTCTCTTCTCTAGGCAATCGGCCCTCCTCCCACCCAGCCCAGCCACTATTGCCTCATCACATCTCTTAGTTTTTTCGGTAAAGTCACGTAGGTAAAAAATGCAATTAAAATTAATAAAAATAATTAATTTTTATTTTTTTTTACCTACGTGACTTTACCGAAAAAACTAAGAGCATGAATCCTTGCAGTCACGAAAGCTTCAAATCTAGAATCAATTCCACACTCGCATTGCCATGTTCCCTTCCTGACCTCTGCATGGGTTCTCCTGTCTTTCCATGAAAATGTCAAGCATTTATCTCCGACACCTGGCCTCAAATGTCAACATTCTTTTCAAGCTGCTTAGTTAGAGTCCAGCTCTCTGATCTGTAATACAGTCTAGGTATCGCTGCTCATGTTGACAATGGCTGCTGTATTCTGCAGGCACAACCCAGCGTGTTCTGTTGGAACGAGACCAAAAGGCGACCCCGAGGTGACCTGTGAGGCTGAGGTCACCGCCACTCGACTGCCCAGAGCCCAGGTCAAGCCTCCCACTGCACCGCTCCATACACGATCAGCGAGAAGACCGCCTGAGCACAGCTATAGGTGTTCAGAATCGAGTGAAATGTTACAGTTACTTCATTGGCAGCGGTGCACAAGCACTAATAATAAAAAACGCACGCAAAGGAAAACTTGGTGAGAATCGAATTTTAAACGGCTTCATTCACGGAGATTTTATCTCATAACAGCGAAGGCGCAGGCAACCACAGACGAGTCGATAGACAGCCAGGCTGCGATGCCAACAGTTGTCCAAGCTCTGTGATCCTCTCTGTAGATGTTTACCCAACTCTACGAAGAAGTGTGTGTACATGTGGGAGGAGACGGGAATGCCCGGAGTAAACCCCCACCTGGCGTGCGAGGGGGGTAGATACTCAAGAATTGTATTCTCATACCTGGTCTCCCTTCAGACAGTCGCCTACTTTACAGCCACAACTTGCTCTCGCTGTTCATCATGCAGGCATGAGAGGCCCTTCCTGCTCACCGCCATCACATCGATTCTCACAAGCGATTCCGTGCTGGTAGCGCGAGCGTAGAGTTTGAACGTGGAACAATCTCCTGGACGCGCTGCACGTACCACCAGTCTGAAGTTGTGTAAATTGTTACCTAAGACAACACTGTCACGCACGGTACACGGGACACACCGAGCGACTACACTAACATGCACGTACACCACGCACACACACACGTGGAATGTACTCGTAGACACGCAATCTACGGTATGTGTGTATTGGGGACTTTGTGCACAGATTTAAATTTAAATCGTGGCTAGCTTAGACTTGCAGACTTGCGAATTCATGGTGGTCACTCAAACGTTCACGTGCTCCCCACTTTCACCAGGCCACTCCGATCAGCCCGGTGAAGTATGGTCATAACCACCATGACCCACAGGGTGTAGGGGAGGCCCTTATCCAGCAGTGGATTGACAAACACGTTTGTTGTCCAGTGGCCGAGCGAGAAGCCCTCTCCACACCCCTGGGTGGGTGGGGTCACCCAGAGTGGTGTTTGGAAGTGCAGCCTTCACTTAAATCCCGTGGACTTTGGCTCCCTTGACACGTAGGCTCAGGGAAGTGAAACTTATTAAGCAGAAGCAGAAAGTAGATTTATTTTGCTCGAGATGTTAACCGTTTTAGGACGACGTACACCTTGACACCGTGTGTCACACACATGAACGGCGGCAATCGCTCGCCACCGCCTCTCTCACGTGCACACACACACAAGTGCGTGCAACATCAACAATACTTCACAACCCTTTGTCGATGCTCTGTCGGCCATGACAATTGGCAATCCCGAAATTTGAGCTCACCGAACCGGTCGCTGCCGGTCGATGTGGGAGGCGCCCGGAATCCGTTCTGAGATTGGATATTAACCGACAACGTCGTCACGACGCTGACGCCACCGCTGCCGGTTGTATCAGGGCGCGGCAGAGATGGCCGGCCGCTCGGCGATGCGAGAGGCGCCGGCTGCCACGTGGGCGAGCCGCGTGTGGCGGCGGCGGCGGCGGCGGCGTCGACGGGGGAGGAGCCCGAGGATGCCCGGCCCCTGCACCTGTCGAGCTGCTGCGAGTGCCTCGGGCTGGAGAGCAGCACCATCGAGTCCGTGCGCTCCGCCTCCATGGAGAACCTCGTGGAGCTCCCGCGAGACTGCGACAGCGACGACGACGACGACCATCACGACTGCGAGCGGACCGCCAACACGGACCCCGAGCGCCAGGACGCGCCCAGGGCGGACGGCCGGGAAGACCCGCGGGGCGGCCGGCAGAGCGGTTCGGAGGACGAGCGGCTGGACGAGCCGGGAACCGAGGCGCGGGAGGGAACGCGAGCGCGGGGTCACGGGTCGTCGAACAAGCCGCCCAACGTGCTGGTTTACACCGGGCAGGACGGGCCCGACGCTGACCGCAGGTGCGTTTGGCGTGGCGCGTGAGCCTCGTAAACCCGTGGCCCTAGCCCTCGATCGCCTACAAAATCGCCCTCGCCCCGTCTGCAAGAACCTCCAAGGACCCGCCCCTGCTCACCTTGCCCCTCTCCTCTCAGTCTGCTCCCCTTCGTGTGCCCCCTTCCGATCCAGCAGCCGGGCCTGCCGCTCGGTGGGAGATCGCTCCTTCTCCTCTGCTGCCCTCATTGGCCGAATCCCCCTCCAGCCATCTGCGCTGTCGACTCACATCCGGGCTTTGTACCTCCGTGTTCTCTTCTGCCCGTGCGGCAGGTTCGTGCTCGCGTGCGCCGCCCTCCGCTCGGTGCTGCGCCCCGACCACTACACCGTCTACCGCCTGGAGGAGGCGCCGGCTCGGCCCACCCGTGGCCCGAGCACACGCGGCTGCTGGTGCTGGCGTCGCCACGGCCGCTGCCCGAGGAGACGAGCGAGCGCTTCCTCGCGTACGCGGCCAGCGGCGGCGCCGTGCTGGCGCTCTGCTCGCGCGCTTCGTGCGGCGGCGTGGGCGTGCGGCGGGGAGGAGGGCAGGAGGAGGAGGAGGGCGCACGCGTGGCGCAGGTAGCGTGTGTGCACGGGCCACGTCGGGTACGCGGGTACGTGAGCACTGCTCGGGGTCGGCGTTTGTGATTCAATATGCTGGGCAACATCTGCACGGCATCAACTCAAAAACATCGGTCTGTGCACAGATCCCCCCCCCCGTCACTGAGTACATTGCACAATATGTTAATTTTGTTATTAGTGCAGCAACTGACCGTCTGTGGCGCATGTATTTTATTTTTTATTTTGCACCCAGCATATGAACTTTGGACAATGCGGTTTGTAAGTAGCACTGCTGTGTTATCCTGGTGTGGGTTTTGTGTAAATATTTCATTTTGCTCTTCCTAGTTTGCGCATTTCCCCCCGAGATGTCCTGTAACTGCTGCTGCGGCATTGAGCTGTGGGCGCCTTGTAGCAGAGCTGCTTAGCTCAGTGGGGCCTGACACATTTAAATATTACTGTCTGAGTCTGAAACCCATGCAGAACAGGGGAGAACATTCAAACTCCACAACAAATTTCGCCCGAGTCGGAAATCGAACTCTGCCGTTCTTGCTTTGAAGAATGTTCAGTAACATTCCTACGCCGTCATAAATGTCTCGTTTGCGCATTTCCTGCAAGGGACATGGATCATAGCCGTGGGCGATAACAAAGATAGTCACGTGCACGAAGAGGCGTGGAGAGAAGCGTGCTTGGGATTACATTGAGACAGAAAGAGGATCGCGTGGATGAGAGAACACACGCAGGCTAAAGACATAACTGTTGAGAAAAGTAAGTGGGCTTGCGCAGGGCCTGCTGCCCAGAAGAGACGATGGCCGATTGTCAAGGATAATGATGGGAGTCGCAGCCCCGTGGTGGAACGTATCCAATGACACGGCCCACCGGGGGAGAGATGGAGCGTTGAAATCGACTCGCTGCGGGTGGATGGCCCATTACATCACAAGTACCGAGCGATGGCGGCAGCTTGGGGAGGCCTTCATCCAGCAGTGGAATGATCATGGCTGATGGTGCGGCCACAAGTACATTGGTACACGTTGTCCTTGTGCACAAAAGATGCACCTCCCCCCCCCCTCTCTGCTGCAGCCAATCAGGTTCCAGAGGGGCGGCGACAAGCCCGATGTCATCCTTAGCGCACCCACCGACGGGGTCATCGTGGGGGTCGGAGGTGACGGCGCGGAGGTCACGGCCGCCCTGGAGGATGCTGGGTGCGTGGAGGTCTGGGCTCGATTGGCCGGGTCTGGAGGGGAAGCCGTGATCGTCTACCAGGCCTACGGGGAGGAGGGCGGCGCCGTGGTTCTCTGCCAGGTCTCCATCGCTACACAGCCGCGTGTGTGCGTGTGCACGCGTGCGCAAAGCGGCGTGTGCATAGAGTTTGTGTACCTTTGCAAGGCGGTCGGGCGTGGTGCTGGCCACCCACCCCCTTGTGTGCCGTGCTGGCTTTCAAATCAAGCTTAATATTGTCACCAGTGTGCCTGTTAGAAATATTCCCATATTATCGAGAGAAGTTCACCGAGTTTCTAATCTTTTTCAGGAGGTCCTACATTGGCAAATTTGGCTGATCCTTCTTCAGAATTTTGCATTATGGAGGAAACCAGTTTTCCCAGAGAAAATCATTAAAATGAAAACTAGTTTCTTTAGAACTGTTTGTGTGTTTAGATTGTTGTCCTTCCCCGCACCTCCGATTTGCACGGTTGGCTACATACGGTCAAAAGAAGTTAAACAAACATCAGTGCTTCTCTAACAGCACTTGTCCCAAACGTCTCTCAAGGCTATAGCTTGTCTTTGTACCCTTGCATCATCGCATACACCTGTTTGTGTGCACCCATGCGTGTGTGTGTCTTTGTACGCCTGACAAACGGAGAGCAGTAGTGCAGTGCTTGGCATCTGTGTGCACAGGCCACGGTGTTCAGCGTGCGTGAGAGCCAGTGTGTCCACCCACGTGTGCGCGCCCCGGGTCTCTACGTTAATTCATTGCACGTGTTGATTCGCGCGCACGCACGTACTCATCGTCAGTGTACGTGTGCGCGTGTGCGCTTTGTTGGCCTTAGGTCGACCTGACGGGCTCCCTGGCCGGAGTCGAGGGGGTCCTGGCGGCAGACGACCAAGCGCGCTGCGAGGTTCTCGCCGAGATCCTGGGCCACCTGGGTTTGAACTGTGGGCCAGGCGACGCGCCCACCCTCACCCGGCTATACTGTGGGCCCTGGAGCCGGTGAGACTGCCGCTCGGGAGGGAGAGAGAGAGGCGTGGATTTCCTGTCATTTAGAATGCGTTGCAACTGAGGTTGAACGTCTTAATGCGTTGGCTCTGTCTGTGACTTGGGGTCACCTCTCGTAAAGATGGTCCAATGTGAATTCAACTTGAGCGTAAAGTCGTGTTGCCGTTAGGGACTCGCCCGAGAAAGAACCGGCGACAGTGGTCAAAGTCTTTTCCTGCTCAAATGAGCATTGAGGCGGTGCTCATTCTCAGGGGTGTAAATTCCGCATTCCTGTGGAAAAAAACGAGACTTACCAGATGACAATTTTGTCTGACTTCCCCACAAAGTGGTATTCTATCTACTCGAATAGGCCGAGTCAACCCCCAACCGGGATTTGACCTCGCAACCCTGAAACTGATGAGCGGCTCGCTCTGCGGCCGAGCTACCTGGCCAGTTGGCGATAAAATAAGCAGTTACACTGAGACCTCCTTTACCAATGGCAAAATATAGTAATAGGTTTTTACCCTTTCAACTGGTACAAAACTGACACTTTTATGCCAAGCACTGCACTACTGCTCTCCATGGGAGGTGTCAGTTTTGTACCAGTTGAAAGGGTAAAAACCTATTACTATATTTCGCCACTGGTAAAGGAGGTCTCATAGTGTAGATGCTTACCCCGAGCTCTCAATACTCTGATAGTGCGTTGTCTTTTAGTTGTACGCCTTTTGGCGTCATCTGGTCCAACACCAATGGAGACTAGGCTCTAAGAAACGCTGTCTCGGGTGTGGACCAATCAATTTCAAGGACAGTGCATATCATTATCATCAGAGTTGTTTCTTCTTGTTTGCATTTTGACTGCTTGTGTTGTGGTTATTGCAAACATGATGTTTTGTATAAAGGTGTCAGTTTTGTACCAGTTGAAAGGGTAAAAACCTCATTGGAACCTCATTTGCCAGTAAAAAATATGATAATTGTTTTTTTACCCTTCTATTTGGCAACAAAACTGGCACCTTTTTTACAAGGAGTCATGTTTACATAGACCACAATACTGCAGTCATAATGCAAACAAAAACATAACTCTGATAATGTGCACAGGACAGTGCACATTATCAGAGTTATGACTCCTTGTAAAAAATGTGTCAGTTTTGTTGCCAGATAGAAGGGTAAAAAAACAATTATCAGGGTAAAAACCTATCACTAAAATAAGCAGTGCTAAATGTTTGGGTGCGGCTCGTGTGCCGTGTCCCTCGTGTCGCCAGCGCATGAAGCGTTCCCTGCTGAGCGCCCTGGAGCCCCGGCTAAGCGAGTCCGGGGTGCTGGCATCCCGCAGGGTCTCCTCCGGTTCGTGCGCTCGCTCGCGGACGGCGCCGTCGCCACGCCGACCCTGCTCCCCGTCGTCACCGAGGCGCCCCCGACCTCCTGACCCCGCCGCACTTTGACCTGGAGACGTACCGCGGGATGCTGCGCACGCGCCTGCTGGGGCGGCTGGTGGTGCACTGTGAGGTGGTGGGCTCCACCATGGAGCTGCTTGATGGGTGAGCGTCCTGGCTTCCCACTCGGACTGTGAATCCGTGCCTCGAGTTGGGAGCCAAGCCGCTGGCTTTCAGAGCACGGCGAGCGTGAACCGCGGGTGCAAGGCTCGGAGTGGACGCGAGTTCACACGAGACCCCCTAGGTTCACACAGAGACCCAAAGGTGCACAGTGTGTTCCGCTGCTGTGATGCGAGCAAGTCGCATTTGGGCGATCCTGTTCTTTGCCAATTGCAGAAAGGTTCAATCTGCCGCGACCGGTGCGGATACGATGTAAGGAAGTCCAGTGCTTGCAGGGGGCAGTGATCCCCCAGTGGCTCGGGTGGTGGTGTTGGTGGTGGTGGGATCTGCGATGAGGGTTTCGTCAGGACGATGTTTGCAATCGCAGCGAGCAAGACCCCTTTGGCGCCGCCACATATTAGCCGAGTCCATGCAGGGCCCAACATTCTTTAATTATTGGCCATTACGAGTTCAGCGAGATATCTGGCCAATTGGAGTTGAATGCACAATTGGCATAAACTGCAAGATGAACGTGGCTTTCGCGGCCGGTATTACCCATGGGTTAGATCGCGTTATTTATAAATGTGTCGCAACCCTCCACCACCCGACACGGCCAATCAGTAACTTTTGAGATTGATTACATTTTGAGAAACCGTCTATGTGCACGACAACCACAGAACCCGATTAACGTTAATTGTACAGTCGAGTTCCGACTCGTGACGACCGGCAGAAGCCAGCGGCCCTGTGGTATTGACGACGGACGACTTTTGACCTTTAACCTTTGACCTTTAGAGTGTGACCGAACATTTTCACCGTGCACGACTTCTTACGGGGTTTTAGAAGCCTCCAGATTCGTCCCAGTTGCGTGTCTTGAGTTTGAGAGCGGGAAATCGTTTTGCGTTGATGACAAAAATCCGGTTACGTTTTGGGGAGGCAGTCTCTGGTGGAGGGGACTCGGAGCTGCTGGCATTTCACGGAGCGGGCTCTCATCATCATATCATCATCATCATATCATCATCATCATTATCGACTGAGTTATTGAATTTCAGGTCGCTTGGCGAGTTCCAATCCTGGCTGGAGGGAATGTGCGAAAGCTGTGCCAGAACTCGCTGTAAACGGCATGAACAATGAACAGCGCGAAAAACACGAATGAACAACGTAGTAAAAATATCCTGCCGTGGGTGCACGACGATAAACCGAGTGGATAGCCTCCCCCCCTGAGTTCACGGAGCTTGGTTACAGCATTCATAGCAGTGATGGCAGAGGTGGTCCTCCAGCATGGCCCTAACACACGTGGCTAGCGAAGGTGAAACAAAGATAAGATGTATATTCTTGGTTCTTTCGGTAAAGTCACGTAGAAGGGAAATAATAAAGTAATATAAATAAAACATAATAAAAAATATGAATATGAATCCCTGCAGTCACGAAGATGCATACTACTCTGTGGGTGAATCCACAATGTTTGTCCTGTGCATTAACTTGTCTCTGCCATAGAAATGGTCTGTAAGCAAGTGGTGAGCGCTGCCTACCTGCAACTTTAAGCAGGAATTCACTCTGACCGTTCACATGTGCAATGTCGCCACTGCGACGGTCAGCAATGGTGATGCCTCCTATATACGAACTCGCACAGCAATGTGCGCGCGTGTGTGTCTCAGTGTGATCCCTCACCTTCCAGACGATGTCGGCCTCATCGCCATCGCCACCCGGCAGACTCAGGGCAAAGGTCAGTCCGCAGCCATCGTGAGAACGTGATGAATGTGGTGTGCTGGGTTCAAATATATTTTCCGGGCTGCTGGTATACCAGAGTAGATGGCACGCGACTACAAGTAGCCACAGCGATGAGAAGAATACTGGATGCGCGGTGTACTGTGGTGTGGGAATATTCTGTACAGCACTGACCCAGGCAGATCCTATGTAAATCTATGGGTCCTATGTAAGTCTATGGGTCTCGTAGTCTATGGTTCCTAGGCACCGCTTAATTTTTCACCAAGTATTCTCCAGGTTGCTGGTAGACTGCAACAGGTGGCACGTGACCCGTAGTAGCCACCCACGGCCATAGCGATGAGCGGGTATACTGGACGTGGTGGTGTGCAAGGTGTGGGAATAACCTCCGGCTGGCCGACCCAGCTGACATGGAGAACCACCTGGCGTTGTTCGATTGTCTCTGGGCCGCTGCTCCTCCAGCAGAGGTCGCAACCGGGTACCCGATACCCGTACCCTACCCGATACCTGGCTACCTGTAGCCGGCCGGTACGGGTACGGGTACCCGTTTGCGACCCTGGTGCGGCCGGGTACGGGTACGGGTAGGCCGTGAGTCACCGGTGAGTAACCGTTTGTCACTCATTTCGGGTAGGGTACGGGTAGCGTACGGGTACCCGTACCCGGCCGGGTACGGGTACCCGTTTGCGACCCTGGTGCGGCCGGGT
This sequence comes from Lethenteron camtschaticum, assembly GCA_018977245.1. Taxonomy (NCBI): domain Eukaryota; kingdom Metazoa; phylum Chordata; class Hyperoartia; order Petromyzontiformes; family Petromyzontidae; genus Lethenteron; species Lethenteron camtschaticum. The sequence goes on along the minus strand of MU249610.1, from coordinate 6,083,958 downwards.
ACGGGTAAGGAATCAAAACCGGTTTGCGACCTCTGTCCTCCAGGCCGGGGCGGGAACGCGTGGCTGAGCCCCGTCGGCTGCGCCATGTTCACGCTGCGCTGGCGGTGCGCTCCGACTCGCGCCTGGGGCAGCACCTGCCGTTCCTGCAGCACCTGGTGGCGCTGGCGGTGGTGGAGGGCGTGCGCTCGGCGCCGGGATACGAGGCGAGGGTCACAGCCTTTCGCGCAGGCCGCTGCCGCCACCGTTTAGATTCGCCACTCGCACGAGCTCATCGCTCGATCGCAGTCGTGCCCCACCTGTCCCTAGGACGAGCGCTGTTGTCTTCCTCGCAAAGTGGAAGTGGTACCCGTTTTTATTAACTCTGTATGGGTGATGCGCCGAGTCGAGCCCCCCCCCCCTCCCCCAACCCTGATTTGAACTCGCGATCTTCCGGTTGCGAGCCGCTCGCTCCACCGCCGAGCCGGCTGGCCTGTTGAACTCGATTACGCGACACCGTTTGGATTGACGTCCAGATGCAAAAGCGTCGCGAGCCACTTTCCCAACGCAGCGTGCCGGCACTGCTTCAAACGGGAGGAGGGCATTCGAACACTTGGCAGGGAGGGAAACGAGAGTCGACATTCAACTTCATATCAAGGTGGAATGCTGAACAAAACGAGTGGTGGTCCGACTGGCCCATTGTCTTATCATCCAATCTGCTCTCACCCCCGATTTGTAATTACCCTGCTAATGGTACAATGTATGATCTACCTTGCATCGAAGAATCCCTGTGTAATAATACCCTTGAAGGAGCAATCGGTGAGACGCACTCGAAGTTAGGTCGGTATCATCACAGTGAAATTCGAGATTGAATTAATTTGACTCGTTTTTATTAATTCCTCCATATTTTGTGCCGACGTCGTTGGCGTATAATTGGCATAATTCTCGCTTGCACGATTTTTGCTCGCACGATTCGCGCACTTGGGAATCGCTGCTCCGTTGCTACGCCCACGCGACGCACGTGTTTGCTGAACCTCCTCTCCACTGTGTGGGCGCAGGACATTGACTTAAGGGTCAAATGGCCAAATGACATTTACTACGGGTCGGAGTTCAAGGTGGGTGGAGTCCTGGTCAACTCCACCCTCACTGGAGACACCTTCCAAGTGCTCATTGGTACGCGCGCACTGGTATACACGTCAGCAGCCACTGTTCAATCGCCACTGACATACACAAAGACATTCCTCCTCCTCGAAGACACCGGTGTAACCATCAACTGCATCAGAACATCAATAAGCTAATGAGCAAATCTCATGATGAATGAAAAATTAAAGACAAGCCACGGTGCGACTGGCCGTGCAACCCAAGCTATGGACTAAGTAAACCGCTGTAGTCTGCGTTCCTTCAACAGAGGAGGAAAAGCAAAACTACACAAACTCTCTCCTGAAGCAGACACTCCTGGACCATATCGCTGCTGCCACGCGCAATACCAGATTAGATAATGTGCGTTGTACCGTACACACTTCCCGGTGTTGACGGCGCTCTCGGTGCACCAGGTTGCGGCGTGAACGTGAGCAACGATCGCCCCACATGGTGCGTGAACGCCGCCGTGGCGGAATGGAACGGAGCCAGGAGAGCGGGAGATGCGCCGCTGGCTCCGATGAGCACCGCCGGATCCATCGCGAGCACCGTCACGCAGCTGGAGCGGCTCATTGACTTGTTCCAGGCGGGCGGCCCGGCTGCCGTCCTGCCGCTGTACTACCAGCGCTGGCTGCACAGGTGAGGGGACGGGAGCGTGGATCGTGTTGCCCGGGTCGCTTTGAACAACGCCAAGATGGACCTCGGCCCGGCCTCGTCCACTTGCTCGGCCTAGGCCAGGACAGCTTTAAACCACAGCGGTGGTTGTGGTCGGCCCGGGTTATCGGCACCGTAACACATCGGCCGGCTGGGCGCTGCTGTTTCACGCACACGTCGCACTTTTTAAATTTCGGTTTAAAGCTTTCGTGACTGCAGGGATTCATCTTCTTGGTTCTTTCGGTAAAGTCACGTAGAAGGGAAATAATAAAATAATAGAAATAAAACATAAAATAATTCTCACGACGTTTCGGACACTGTCTTTCTGACAGACCTGTTCTTCACCTGAGGACAGCTGCTTGCGTTGTGGCCGAAACGTCGTGAGAATAATTTCATTATGTTTTATTTATATTATTTTATTATTTCCCTTTTATGTGACTTTACCGAAAGAACCAAGAAGATGAGTCACACGTTTTGTTGAGGGGGTGAGCGGGTTTCATTATTTATTCTTGAGCTTGTTTACGCAGGGAAGCCTGAGTCTCAAGATGTTTTTTTAATTGGGTTCTGCAAAGTTTTTCCACAGGAGAGAGATGTCGTTGCTGTGTGTAATCCCAATTGAGCAAATTGCAGGTCATCTTTCAGCATGTTTGGCCAATACCAGTCACATTGTTTCTTTTTAGCTATGGGAGGAAACCGGTGAACCTGTACCAACCTGTGTAGAACAGGGGAGAACATACAAACTGCACACATTCATAATATCGCACACTCAGCAGAACAGGGGTAGAACCCCGCACAGAAAACATCCAGAGTTAGGAATCGAACCCAGGAACTTCCTGCGGTGAGGTGGCATGAGTGCCGTCACCGCGCCGCTCCCCCCCCATCGCCACGTTATAACATGCCGTGTTGTCGTCTCCGCGTGTCCGCATCTCCCCCCCACCCCCGCCACCCGCAGCGGGACCCAGGTGCGACTCAACAGCGACACCGGACCGGAGGCCACGGTGCTCGGACTCGACGACTTTGGGTTCCTGCGCGTCCTCTCTCGGGATGGCACCACGCTCACCCTGCAGCCCGACGGCAACTCGTTCGACATGACGCGCAACCTCATCGTGTGCAAGCAGTAGGGGGCCCGCACCGCTGGAGCCGGACTTGGTAGGAAAAGCAGCATCCGGAGGGCAGCATCGCCGATTCAAAGGGGAGAGTTGCCGTTACTCCGTCTAGGACACGGATACAGGATTCAGAAGGGTCCTGGAGTTGCTCCCACACCTTGGGGATATCCCGCGTCCCTCATCCGACGTCCCACGTCCCAGAAAGTCACTCGATTGGCCGCGAGTCATTTTTACTAAACTGTGTTGCCAGGAAAACCCCCAAAACGTGTCTCTCCCTAGATCTAGCAACAAAACTTGGCGAGTGGGCAAATCTGGCTTCTGTCGTGTTTACACTGTGGACACATGCTGTGCTGTCCCCTGCTGTTTACACGGTCGCACGCATGCTGGATGAGTGCCTCCTTGCACCTACTTACTGCGGTAAGTAGGTGCAAGGAGGCACTCATCCAGCGGGTCGTGGTGGTTATTTGACCGTCCTGCACGGTGCAGTTGATGAGAGAGTAGTGCAGTGCAACAGCAATACCGTCCATTTAATTACCAAGCAGAGCTTCACCGGGTCTTAACTGTACAGTATTTAGGAGGGTGCTGCTGCTGCTGCTGATACGTTTGGATGTTTGGCCTTGAATGCCGTTGGTAGCGAGAGCTTTGGCTTCGTGTGGGAGGAACGCCGGAGACAACTCGCGCGCATGAGGGCATGGCAGAGCTCGGCACGGATCGCTTCAACCCACGGGGTCCAATTCACGGGCCCATCTGGACCCACTGCCGTTCCGCCACAACGTTGGCCTCTAATACCCACGGCTGGGTTATCATCCAGATGGCGGGGAGATGTTATCTCGAACGCGTTGCGAGCCGGGGCTGAAAAAGCACACGAGATGGACAGTCGAGCCCGGGACCTCGTCACACTGGGTGGACACCGGACCGGAGACGCCATGGTGTTGAGATGTTAACTACATCGCCTGGTCTGAACCAGGTCTTGGGTTCGATTCTGACCCCGATGCCTCGATATTTGGAGTGCTCGTGATCTCCCTGTGGGCGCGTGGGTTGTTCTCCGGGCCCCTCACTGTTTTGCCCTCCACATTTAGACACACATGGGCTTAGAATATTTGGCAGCTGATATAAATCCCACGTGCGATGGCGATGATTTTAGCCACTTCGACGAGCTATTTGCGCGTATTGGCCAGGTCGCCTCTGAAAAATGGCCCATCGCTCGGCGGGGCTTTGCTTGTAAGATAAAATGGCTGCTCGCTAGACCCGATTCTGATCAATCCCGTAGGTGCTGGCGCATGCAGGGGTAGTTTGGTTATACGTGGCGAGTTGGCCAGGGTTTGGCAAGCAGCTATTAGGGGCTTTGCGAACAGCGCTTACCGCAAACAGTTCGTATAGCCCAGGGGTCGGCAACCTACGGCTCCGGAGCCGCATGCGGCTCTTTACGGGCTGCTTCTTGACGATGAGTACGTATGTACTCAGATGCATTGCGGCTCTTAAATACTGAATTTTGTACCGAATTGGAAAGAAATGGCTCTTCTTATTTTGGTTGCCGACCCCTGGTATAGGCTTACAGGGGGAAAGGGGTGATCTTTGGGGTTTGGTGTGAGGTTGACGAGTGGGTGGCGTGAGACCAAAATTCCCTTGCCCGTGATGCTGTGAGAGCGTGAGACGCGTTTGGAAACAGCTTTTTGTTTTGTTTGTGTCTAAAGTTAGGACGGTTTATTCCAGTTAACGCTGCTGTTATTGTTGTAATCCAGCGCTTAAACCCGTGTACAATAAAGAGATTATCTGACTTTGCACCGAGGACATCGTGTTTCTTTACTGTGGTCGTCAGTGGGGGCTGCGAGTGAGAGGGCACAGATGTCTTGCAACTCAGGCCGCTCCTAAGCGTTTCAAACAAAATTGGATGTCGAGTTTTGTTTGAAACGCTGGGAGGCTTCACGTCCACCCGCCATGTTGGGTAAGCATTGTAACGTGACGTCACTTCCGCCATGTTGGTTAAGTTGCAATATGACATCACTCCCGCCATGTTGGTTAAGTGGTTGCAACATGACATCACTCCCGCCATGTTGGGTCAGTGTTTGCAACATGACATCACTCCCGCCATGTTGGGTCAGTGTTTGCAACGTCACGTCACTCCCGCCATGTTGGTTGAGTGTTTGCAACGTCACGTCACTCCCGCCATGTTGGTTAAGTTGTTGCAACATGACATCACTCCCGCCATGTTGAGTAAGTGACGTCCGCCAAGAAAAGTATTTGTAACGTGACGTCACGCCCGCCATGGCAGGTATTTCTATTATTTGCATTTATTATTTATTTCTGCCTACGTGACTTTACCGATAAAACCTAAGAGTATGAATCCTTGCAGTCACGAAAGCTTCAAATCTAGAATGGAGCTACTGTAAGTTTTGTAACGTGACGTACGCCACCATGGCAGGTATTTATTTATTTGTGTTTTTAATTTATTTTTACCTACGTGACTTTACCGGAAAAAAAACCTAAGAATTAATCATTGGTCACGAACGCATCAAATCTAGAATGGCAGCTACTGTATTTGTAATGTGAGTCACACCCGCTATGGCTGTCGATTTGTAAACACGTAGGTAAAAAAAAATTCAATTATAAAAGTAAAATAAAACAAAAAAAAATTTTACTTTTATAATTAAAATTTAATTAATAAAAGTAAAATGCAAATACAAATTTTGTTTTATTTCACTTTTATATTTAAATACCACGTGCTTTAAAAAAAAACCTAACAGTATGAATCCTCGCAGTCACAAAGCTTCAAATGAAAGAAGTAAATGACGTCACGCTATGTCTAAGTATTTGTAACATTTAGACTTGAAGCTTTCGTGACTGCAAGGAATCATATTCTTGGTGTTTTCGGTAAAGTCACGTAGGTAAAACATAAAATAATAAAAGTAATAAAATAAAATAAATATCACGACATTTCGGAGGCAACACGAACATGACGTCACGCCCGCTATGTCTAAGAATTTGTAACATGACGTCACGCCCGCTATGTCTAAGTATTTGTAACATGACGTCACGCCTGCCCGCCATGTTGGGTGAGTTGTCGGCACAGGGAGCTTGAGGCACGCGGCCGCCATGTTGGGCGAGTGCGAGAGTCCGACCTCTGGGGGGGTCCCAACGCGCGTGGACTTGGTGCGAGTCGCGGCGGGCGCGTTGCAGAGCGGGCGCTGGACCCCGAGGAAGGATGTCGATGGCGAGGATGAGGATGGCGATGAGGGCGATGCTACTGGGCCACGCGGCGCGAACGCACGTGCGATGCGGGGCCCGGGGAGGTGACGCGGAGCGTGGCCTCGTGGCCGCCTGGGCGGACGGGTGAGAGAGAGAGATCCCGTGGGGGTGTCTCTGGTGTCTCTTGGTGTCTCTTGGTGTCCCTGGTGTCTCTGGGTGTCCCTGGGTGTCTCTGGGTGTCTCTGGGTGTCCCTGGGTGTCTCTGGGTGTCTCTGGGTGACCCTGGGTGTCTCTGGGTGTCCCTGGGTGTCCCTGGGTGTCTCTGGGTGTCCCTGGGTGTCTCTGGGTGTCTCTTGGTGTCTCTGGGTGTCTCTGGGTGTCCCTGGGTGTCTCTTGGTGTCTCTGGGTGTCTCTTGGTGTCTCTGGGTGTCTCTTGGTGTCTCTGGGTGTCTCTGGTGTGGTGTCCCTGGGTGTCTCTGGGTGTCTCTGGGTGTCCCTTGGTGTCTCTGGGTGTCTCTGGGTGTCTCTGGGTGTCCCTGGGTGTCCCTGGGTGTCTCTGGGTGTCTCTGGGTGTCCCTGGGTGTCCCTGGGTGTCTCTTGGTGTCTCTGGGTGTCTCTTGGTGTCTCTGGGTGTCTCTTGGTGTCTCTGGGTGTCTCTTGGTGTCTCTGTGTGTCTCTTGGTGTCTCTTGGTGTCTCTGGTGTCTCTTGGTGTCTCTGGGTGTCCCTGGGTGTCTCTGGGTGTCTCTGGGTGTCCCTGGGTGTCTCTTGGTGTCTCTGGGTGTCCCTGGGTGTCTCTTGGTGTCCCTGGGTGTCCCAGGGGGTGTCCCAGGGGTCCACGTGGCTCTGCGTCGTAACCCTTCGTGTGCCCCCCTCGTGTCTCCAGATGACCTCCCACCTCGTGGCCATCACGCGGCGTGTGACCCAGGCGGGGAAGAAGATTGGGGGGCGGGGGGTCACGGCGTATCGATTACTTCAGGGACGTTTGTGACTGCAGAACGATATTGACATTTGGGGAGATTAAATAGTTGTGGGGGTAGCGGTGGTGAAGGCGCGTATCCGTGTGTGGGGAGCCGGGGGGGGGTAGTGGTTCGCGCACTGGGCCACGCTCAACAAATCGATGAGGAATATCTGAACTGGTCATGGACCTTCTCTATCGATTACTTGAGGCGGTGCGGTGACATCTGCAGCGTTAGCGGAGCTGACACTGCCGGGGTGATGCTGGCAGCACCACTGCTAACACCGCTTGCCACAACAGCCTGTTTACATTTAGATTTAAAGCTTTCGTGACTGCAGGGATTCATCTTCTTGGTTCTTTCGGTAAAGTCATCACGTAGAAGGGAAATAATAAAATAATAAAATAAAACATAATAAAATTTCGATTTAAAGCTTTCGTGACTGCAGGGATTCATCTTCTTGGTTCTTTCGGTAAAGTCACGTAGAAGGGAAATAATACAATAATAAAAATAAAACATAAGATATAATTCTCACGACGTTTCGGCCACAACGCAAGCAGCCGTCCTCAGGTGAAGAACAGGTCTGTCGGAAAGACCGGTTCTTCACATACTCTTAGGTTTTTTCGGTAAAGTCACGTAGGTAAAAAAATTAATTAAAAGTTAATAATGGAAATAAAATAGTAAATCACGACGTTTCGGAGGCAACACAAGTCTCCGTCATCAGGTGGGACCATCACAGCTAAAATTACTGCATCAAGTGTTCTTCACCTGTTCTTCACCTGAGGACGGCTGCTTGCTTTGTGGCCGAAACGTCGTGAGAATTGTATTTTATGATCTTTTATTTTTATTATTTTATTATCTCCCTTCTACGTGACTTTACCGAAAGAACCAAGAAGATGAAAACATAATAAAATATTTTATTATGTTTTATTTTTTATTATTTTATTTATTCCCTTCTACGTGACTTTACCGAAAGAACCAAGAAGATGTTCATGAATCTTTTCGTATTTCTTTGGCTCCGTATATATTTAAATTTCAGCCGGTGTAACGCAATTCAATATAATTCACCGCTTTGCTGTCGATTGCTATCGGAGCAATCCTCACGCGTATCTCTGGCGTCAAATCGATTAATAGACTCTCTATATATAATCGAATAATTCTAGATTTGAAGCTTTCGTGACTGCAAGGATTCATATTCATAGTCTGTTTAGAGCTGTACGGGGTCGGGGTCGAGGGGTGGATGCAGGTGTTTGTCCTTAGTACGTGGCCTCTACCCCGCGTGTGATGTTCCTGCTGCCAGGGGCCTGTGGGCTGCTCGCCGTCGTGTGTCGACCACTGCGGGAGGAGAAGGAGGAGTGGGAGGAGGACAAGGAGGAGGAGGAGAAGGAGGAGTGGGAGAGGACAAGGAGGAGGAGAAGGAGGCTCCCCGAGGAGCGGCTGCTGAGCGTGCTGGGCTCCATGCGGGTGGAGGTGCGCACGAAGCGACCGCTCCGGCCGCCGCCCGCCACGGAGAGCGGCGGCGAGCGGCAGAGAGCGGCGCCGAGGTGAGAGTGGCTCCCGGGGTGGGGGGGGGGTCGGTGGGGGGGGTCGTGGGGTTGTGGGGAGGGGGGGTCCCGGGGGGTGGGGAGTTCGTGGGGGGTGGGGTCGTGGGGGGTGGGGGGGTCCTGGGGTGGGGGTGGTGGGGCTCCCGGGGGGGGGTTCCTGGAGGGGGCCCGAGGTGAGAGTGGCTCCCGGGGGGTGGGGGGGGGTCCCGGGGGGGTGGGGGGGNTCCCGGGGGGGTGGGGGGGTCCCGGGGGGGGGGTCCCTGGGAGGGTGGGGGTCCCGAGGTGAGAGTGGCTCCCGGGGGGTCCAGGGGTGGGGGTCCCTGGGAGGTGGTGGGGGCTCCCGGGGGGGGGGGGGGGTGGTCCAGCGCGTGGATGGGACCGCGGTGGTGGCCGAGGGCTGTCCCTCGCCACGCCTCGTGGCAACTCTCTGGAGTGCGCAAAATCCTCTCGTAGGAACAAACTTGATTGTACTGCGCGAGATGAAGTGTATCTTAAAACGATGAACGCGTGCGTCAGGAATAACTTAGTTGGATACTAAAACGTCTGTAAATAATGGCACAATGACATTCCATAGCTGTCAACCCATCGCGGTAATGGAATTAGCCCGAACATCTCCATGTAGCAGGAGCCTTCTGCAGCAGTTTTGAGGCTATCCTGGATAGGATTCATCGTCCATTGTTAGTTTCACAGTGAACTGCTCATGATAATATAGTAATAAACAATGATGAGTGAGCGGTGATTGAATAGTGAATGGTGAGCAGAGATTGAGTGGTGAGTGAGCGGTGAGCGATTACCATGCTCTATCCACTGCAGGCCTGTGCCGCCGCCGCTGGCTTCCGCTGCCCGCGCCGTAGCGGAGGACGTCCCGGGCGCCGTGAGGAGACGGAGTCGGAACTCCTGGATCAGCTGCGACAGCACGAGGCCCAGAGCGACGCGGCACGCCGGGGCGACCTCGGCAGCCTGAGGCACGTGGGGTCGTGGGGTCATTCATAAGAATCACATAGGTCATGCCTTGCCATCGCAAACGGGGGTCGGGGGGGAGATGAAAGCTACCTGACTTGGATTTTACCAGTCAAGTGGATTATTCACTATGGGCATATAAGTACGTCCATTAATTGATGAATGTGTAAGGATTCTTTGTTTTTGATTCGTAGACCTTGTATGAAAATGTCAAAGTGGCGCCTGTTGCCACTAGAGGGCGCTACATTCATCACCGCGGTAATAACCAGTGACGACCGCGCCACCGCTGCCCACGTCATACCCCGCTGGCGACAGCTCCCGTGTGTGTGTACACGAGTGTCTTTGTGGAGCAGGTGTCTGTGAGTACACGTGTCACGCCCGTGAGCTTGGCATGTCGCCGTGTGTGCAGTGACATCATCTCGGCAATGCGGGTCTCGCGGAAGAGCAGCACCCCTTCGCAGTCCATGAACCAGATTCGCTTCGACGAGGACTGGCAGGGCTTCCAGAGCCACCAGCACAAGAGGGAAGCCAACGAAGAACTCATTCAAAGGTGCGGCCGGGGTGGTGCACATAGGCACGCGCGTCTGCGACTCTCGCGATGACGGCCAATACACGGCGAGGTGGCACAGTGCAGATGGTGCATCTGCCAGTCATCTTCAGTCTGTTCCGTGACCTACCAGCGAGCTTTCCGAAGCCAGGCCCAAAATGTACCGAGCCTGGCACAATCGGCGTAGTGACGTCACCGTCCCCTCATAGCAATTGGCGATGGCCGTTGTAATGCTCGTGTGCGTGACGTTGGAGCTTGAAGTCGGTGTGCCACTGCTGTCGGTGTTCAATAGCCGTACGCGTGTTCTGCAGGCGGTCTCACTGATCGTGCCCTCGCTGCTTTGCAGGTTCAACAAGCGCTTGGCAAGGCGGCATCTCAACATCTTCAGAGAGCTGCCACGCGACGACGCCACCGCCGCCAGCGGCGAGCAGCAGCAGCAGGGTGCGTAACCGGTGCTGGGTCTCCAGACCGCATCATGGCACTGACCTCCACCCCCCCGGCCATTAGTCCATTTGAACCCGCGTGGTGACGCGCGATGGTTCATCGGCACGCAATGGCTGTGCCGTAGGAAGCTGTTAGATTTGTATGTGGCTGGGTCATGTGACCTCTGCGGCCACTAGAGGCGCTCACAGCATGAAAAACATTTTCGGATATGAAACGCGACAATTCATCTGGTCATCATCATTTACACTGCACGCCTCCGCAGCAAATCTCGATCTGCTCGGGGTGGATCGATACGAGACTCCTGTGTTGTGTAAGGCACCACGGTGTTCTGTAACGTGTATGTTGAACTTCTTTCGCACCGTACGTATGCACCTTTGAGTTGAACCAGCACCAAACTGTAACACCCTGGCCTCAAAAGACCATCAGAATCTGGCTTGGGGAAGAATCTGAGCCAGGAGCGCGATTAATTATTTTAATGACTGCGCATCATATCGGGGCGGCACGACTCGGCCTCTGCAGTGGAAAACAACCGAGCGCCTCCTGAGCCGCGCCAGTGGGCAAAGGGGCATCGCCGCGTGATTCCTTACTCGCGCCTGTTGCACGCGCCCACACACACGCGCCCACACACACGCGCACACACACACACACGCGCCAACACGTGGGTGCCGGCCCTGGTGACCCCGTTGCGTTTCCTGCGCAGCGTTTGAGCCGACGCTCTGGGAGCTGGAGCAGGAGAGCGCCATCGCTGCAACAGTGAGCCACGCGCCGCGCAACGGTTTCGAGGAGATGATCCAGTGGACAGAGGAAGGGAAGCTGTGGCTCTATCCAGTGAACAATGAGCAGGGTGAGTGCTCGCATCGCGGTCTGCGCCAGCCACAGTATCCAGCTCCAAGGGGAGCCATGAGCGCAGGCTATGGAGAGCATCTCCTGCATCCCCCATAACTCGGATTTGCATCGAATCAGGACCCACGTTTTAAAGCTTTCGTGACTGCAGGGATTCATCTTCTTGGTTCTTTCGGTCAAGTAACCGCCTCTACGGGGAGGAATTCCACATAACTTTGAGATCCTTATTATTTCCCTTCTACGTGACTTGACCGAAAGAACCAAGACAGGACCCACGTCTCTCAGCCGATCCTTGTTGCCTATAAACATATGGCGGATTGGTTAAGCAAGCCTGATTGCTGATGATACACTGAATATCAAAACCAGTGCAGTTTTCTTGTATTAAAACTATGCTCCTGAAGGCCATGTAACGATAGGATGTGTAAAGATAATTTTATTTTTCATGAACACATGGGAAAGTGTATTATCTGCTTATGTCATCATTATAATTGGTTATGAATCACGAGTTTTGCCCTCCATTAACTGCACCCATCCAGAGCCGTCTTCGCACAAACTCTGTCACTTCTCAGGTGCAACCCGAGATCTTGCTGTTCATCAGGAGCCCCACTCCGTCACTGCAGATTTTTGTGATGCTGCGGAGTGCAGGATTGATTGATGTATGAGTCGAGTATTTTGAGGGTCACTTGTGGGGTGTAAGGTTAGTCTTCAAGGGTAGAGTTTGCAATTAAAGTGTGGAATTTGCGTGGGGAGGTGTAGTGTTGTGTTAGGAGCTTCGTGTGTGGTGCACAGGGTTTCCACACGAGATGCGGCATGTGGGTTGATGTGCGGCGAAGTTCCGTCATGCGGTGCTGGCACGCGAGAGTTGGTGCGGTGTTTGGCAGTTAGTGGCACTTTAATACGATACACATGGGATTTTGTTTTTCTTCCCTTCGAGTGTTGTATCAATGCCGTGTGCTGGTGTCCCTCTGCGCCATGTGGCCCAGGGCTGGAAGAGGAGGAGGCGGTGCCGTTCCACGAGCACGTCTTCCTGGAGCGTCACCTCGCCGAGTTCCCCTCCTCGGGGCCCGTGCGCCACTTCATGCAGCTCGTCGTCACGGGGCTCTCCAAGAACCCATACTTGACCGTCGCGCAGAAGCGCGAGCACATCGCCTGGTTCCGAGAATACTTCGAGAAAAAGAGCAGCATCCTGGAGAGTGCAGAGTCCGCATGACCCCCCCCCCCNAGACAGCGACGTTCGCAGCACGGAGTTGAGGCCGATGCTGCCCGCTACTTTTGTTACTGAAGGCGTGTTCCATTCATCGCTTACAACTCAACTATTCGTTGCCAGATTCTCATGGAACATTTTCCAGGTCCCTGCTAGGCTGGACGTGGTGGTACGTGACTAGTCAGAGTTATACTGGATGTGGTGTCCGGGGCACAGTAATATGTACCATCCACCTCGAAAGACTTTGCTGGAATAAACCTCTGGTTGCTGAAAATAAATGGGCGGTGCTCACATTCTTCCTCTGCCTGTTTTATGCGAGAGAAGTCGCCAAAAATAAAGTGTTGGGCAATCGGCACCGACACATCCACCGACATCTTCGTGCGTCACGATATTTAAAAGGTGCAGCTGAGCGACGACGACAATGCCCCTAATTTAACCAAGAAAGGCTTACTCTCATGTCTTTATTTTGAGGAAGATGCGGTTACATTGGGATGCTGGGCCAATTCCATTAACCATCTCGATGTAAGAACAAGGCAGGCAGCAGTCACATGCGCGGAAGCAATAGCAATGCCAGTCGGTCAAGGCCAGTGGCAAATTCCCCAAAGCAGCAATTTGTAACCCAACAGGCAGCCACAGCACAGATCAACCTTAAAGGCTATCAAGACGGTAACCTCAGCCCCACATTATCCGAGTCCTTGTAAGCCATGATCAACCCACTACTGAAGGAAGGCCTTCTCAAGCCCTCGTTATCAAGTCCTGCACCGTGACAATCCCCCTCTCCCAGGCACGAGAATAAAAACCCCAACGTCCACAGAAATACTGTATTTGTTCGACGTTTACAGGAAGGTGAGAATAAACCATTGGACAAGGGAATAAAAGTGTTGTCTGTACATGAGTGGTCCTCAGGGTGGGTGGTGGCAGTCCCGGGCAGCTTGGCGTGGCTTGTTAGTGGCGGTGTCGTTAAACAAAGACCCCCCTTCTATCAAGTCCATCACAGCTACAGCAATCCACAAAGTCTCCACAGCGTGATTACTTTATTTAAATGACAATATAATGCATATTAGGAGGATCTGTAAAGCAGCGTATGACTTTTGGTTATTTTGTACATTACAGTTGGGCTCCAGAGCGTCGTCGTGAAAGATTTGTTTTCTCTATCGTAAATACAGCTACACTCTTTTCAACATTCGTCATCATTACAGCAAATCCGGTTATAATCTACGAGGGCTAAATAAATTGCAATAAAAAAATATCGACGGCCGACCGAAGAAGTGCGTGAGACTACAAGTGTCGTTTTACTTTCCGCGTGAAAACGGCTTCGCTCTCGACCAAGTTAGCGTCGACAAGAGATAATGCGCGAATGCGACGGATGTCGGTCAGACGCGTTTAGAAAGAAAAAAACACCCTCAACCCCATGGCACAAAGCTCAGTAGTGGCCAAAAGTGAGACAGATTCCATAACGATAACAACGTTGGTGATGAGGGTGACGATGATAATGGAGGGAAATGAGAGCAGGGTGAAGGGGGGGGNCTCCGTCTGGCTTATGTCTGTCGCACTTTGCCAGGCACGTATCCCTTATCGATGGTCTCATCCTGCAGGAACATGTGAAGGCAGCGCTCATTCTGCGCCAGCGGGTGTCCGGCAATCCTGCGAGCACACAGAAGATCTAGTCAGGTTCTGGTCGGCGTGGCACGGAAGTCACAACACAAGTGCTTGGCATGTAACGATGCGGTCCATTTGTCGACTAACATTCTTGCGGTAAGTCACGTAGGTGAAAAAAAATTTCACGATGTTTCAGGCGCAACACAATCCCCCGTCATCAACACAAGCGCCGCTTGTGTTGCGCCCGAAACGTCGTGAGTTTTTTTTTTCACCTATGTGACTTTACCGAAATACTAGTTAACTTGATACAGCAAATCTGGCTGTGACGGTTCCACCTGATGACGGAGACTTGTGTTGCCTCCGAAACGTCGTGATTTTTATTATTTATTAATTTTAATTTCATTTTTACCCACGTGACTTTACCGAAAAACTAAGAGTATGGATTCTTGCAGTCATGAAAACTTCAAATCTAGAATAACATTCTCGCCTGCTCGTGACGTGTGTAGGATCACATGCAGGACCTAAGCTCGTACTGAATATTTTCTGGCTGGTAGATTGGAGTAGGTGGCACATAGCTTGTATCTATAGCCATAGGATAACAGGAATACTGGATGTTGTGTGCCTGGTCTGGATATATTTTCCAGGTCATTGATCAAGACCGACCCAGCTGACTTCAAGCCCTTATCACAAGAGTAATACATGTCTTTGGATTCATATAGGGATGTTTTAATGTTACATCACTACCATCCGCAAGAATGTTGGAAAATAACCAATTCGAGTCGACCAACTTCCAACCCGCAAACATTAAGGTTTGCGAGTTGTACCCACTCTTAGAAATGTTGCAGGTTACAATTGATTCTTCCGCTCATGGTACCAATACCTACCATTCGCCACTAAGTGACAGTGATATCACCACGGTGCCTGTGCCAGGCCAGGTGCACTTTGAGGCCACGTGGAGTGTCGAAGGTTCGCTGACAGGTGGTCTCGGGACACACCAAGGTGGCATGGGTTGGCTGACTGAGATGACTGGTAGATACACCAGCTATACCCAGACTGTGCCAACTTGCGGCATTTTAGCCACCAGCGCTCATGGTACAGGCATTACATCACACCCGTGAGAATCATTAAAAAATTGCACGCTACCTGGATTTGCGATGCCGCTTCACTCGACGAATCTCAACTGAAAACTCCAGTCCTCGTGTGTGTGTCCCCATACTGCAGCTCTCGCCGATTTTACTATCAGTTGCGTGCAGTGCTAATGCTAAACATCAGCAGATGCACAAATATTAAGGCACTGTTGGTAGTGGTGCACAGGTATACACTTATCATTAAACAGACTTGTGGTTGACAAATATCTGACATTTCAGCAATGGTCCTTCTTTAGAGCCGAGAAGACAGGCAAACTTGTGGTCGAAAATCGTAATGTTTTTACACGCTGTGGGGCCTCCCGAGACAAGTGGGAAATTTTAAGGCGGCATGTTTTTCGAGTTGACATACCAGCAGTTTTCTATTATTAGTAGACACCGAGTATGAAAATAAGCAAGCCCAAGGGTCTCATATGTCAGCTCGACACGGAAGTCTCTAACGTACAAGTTGCGATTAGCGGAGCTTGAGATGCTGCTTGACCACGTCGGGACCTGACACCTCAACGCTAACTCCTTGGCTTTTGTCAATCCACTGCTGCACGAAGGCCTGGCCTCGTCTCGTGGTTGGTGGGTGCTTATTTGGCCAAACTTCACCACGCTCAGCAAAGTGGGTTGAAATAAGTGGGGAGAGCACGGGACGTGGCGCAAAGCATTACAAGATATAACAGGTTTCCGCAGCCAATGATGCTTGTATGTTTGGGCTGGGCTGGGACAGACTGCCTGGATTTTCCTTAAGACGCCACAGTTTAAAGTTAAATGTCACGTATCTAACTGCTACATTTGGTTGTGATAATTGTTCTTCAACTGACCAGCGAGCGAGCTGAAACAGTAATCACGGCGTGTAAATCACGTGGGACACACACCGACATTTGTTTGGCAATGTCAGGTCGTAAGAGGGTTTTTTACGGCGTAAATTTGGCCACGTCATTACGCGGCCGAACCCAAGAATTATAACATCAATAGCGGCACAGCTGATTTCCTGCGAGTCCACAGGAAATACACGGCCCAACCCAAAAATTCGCCGACCTGCGCAGAAGGTCACTGTAATTATGAATGCTTCGATGGTTTACTTGTTGATGAATTGCTCCAGGCCGCTTCGCCGCTCCTGAATGAAGCTGTCGTCGAAGATCCCGTCGTCTCCGCGGAAGGGCAGCAGACGAGTGAAGGCCTTGCCGGGCAGCGGGGGGACCACAATCTTTAAACGAGACACCCCGGGGGTCAAGCGGAAGGCAGTCCACGCAGGGAACCCCAGTGTGACAGAGGCATCTCCCACCCCCCCCCCGGGTGAACACAGCAAGTCCCATGACGATATGCGGTCAGCTGTTCCTTCTCCATCAACTCTGCTCGTGTGCCTCTTTTATCACATCCGCTCGTTCCACCGCATCCTTCACCAGTGGAATCTCCGAAAGCTACTCTCCAATTGCATCTTCTCTTAATATGCAGTTTTTAAAATTATTTGCTCCGATTTCCATTTGGTTGGTTTAACTCTATTTATTTGGATGATTTTGCTCCGGTGTTATTGTATCCACGTTATTGCTCTCGTCATTTGGCTACCCAGGTCACTCGAAAACGACTTAATGGGGGCCCAGTTCCCAGTGCAAAGGGGCATCCATGACCAGACGGGCAACCCACCCACCCCCCGTCTAGTGCTAAGGGACCCTGATAGAAGGTGAGGGACCCCAGTGCGAAAGGGGACCCCCCCTACCTTGCTGTCCCTCTCCAGCTCGTTCTTGAGCCACTCGAAGTCGCTGTATCGCCTCCGCACCGTCGCCTCCTTTAGCTTGAAAATCGGCAAATTCGTCTGCGGGGGAGGAGGGGACGGGTGGAAGGAAACGCAGCGGGGAGATTAAGTTGGGGGGGTCCTGAACCCCACAGGAAACCTGGATTCTAGGGGAGAGTAAGTTGGGGGGGNTCCTGAACCCCACAGGAAACCTGGAGTCTAGGGGAGGGGGAGATTAAGTTGGGGGGTCCTGAACCCCACAGGAAACCTGATTCTAAGGAAGGGGAGATTAAGTTGGGGGGTCCTGAACCCCACAGGAAACCTGATTCTAAGGGAAGGGGAGATTAAGTGGGGGGGTCCTGATTCCCACAGGAAACCTGGATTCTTGGGGGGCAGGGAGATGAAGTTGGGGGGTCCTGAACCCCACAGGAAACCTGATTCTAGGGGAGGGGGAGATGAAGTTGGGGGGGTCCTGAACCCCACAGGAAACCTGGAGTCTAGGGGAGGAGATTAAGTTGGGGGGGTCCTGAACCCCACAGGAAACCTGATTCTAGGGAAGGGGAGATTAAGTGGGGGGGTCCTGATTCCCACAGGAAACCTGGATTCTTGGGGGCAGGGGAGATTAAGTTGGGGGGTCCTGAACCCCACAGGAAACCTGGATTCTAGGGGAGGAGGGGACCTAACAGTGGACAGGTAACCCAGGAAGCGAGACAGAGGGACCCAGCGGAGGACCAGGGACCCCAATAATGATCCCGAATTGGGCCCTTGAGGCCTGAGTGGAGATCCCGAATCCCCAAGCGAGAGGCCAGAGACTCCTGACGGGTCCGAGAGAGCGGACCGGGGGGGCCCAGGGAAAGGGGGTTCTCGGGCCTGGAGAAGTGTATAAGGAAGGGGGGTGGGGCATGCGATGGGATTAGGGGGTCTGAGATAGGGGGGCCAGGAAGAGGGGACAGGGGACCGGGCCCCCCTCACGGAGCAGATCTCGCGATGGGCGAGGCCTGGTCACGGGACGCGGACCTCTCCCGCCTCTCACCTTCATGCGGACTTCGTAGCTCGTGAAGCGGGTGCGCCCCACGCCCACCGTCTGCGGGCTGCTCACGTCGATCTCGAGGAAGTTGCTTGGCGGCCCGTAGGCGTCCGTGAGGTCCTGGGGCTTCGTGAGGAGACGCCGAGTGTCTGCCACCGCCTCCGCCATGGCGTCGTCCCGCGCGTCACGTGACTGTCTCGTTCCCCCCCTACCGCGCGCGCCCCCCCCTTTCCTCTTTCACCCCCTCCCTCCCTCCCTCCCCCACGGGTGGTGTCACGTAGCCACGCCCCTTCCCCCCCCACGGAACCTTGCCGTAATCAGCCAATGGGAGCCGCGCTAAGGCAAAACGAACCAATCCCGTGCCCCCCCCTCCCCCACGCTCGCTTAGCCCCCTTTCCTCTTTCACCCCCCCATGGGTGGTGTCACGTGGCCACGCCCCTTTCCCCCCCCCCACGGAACCTTGCCGTAACCAGCCAATGGGAGCCGCGTTAAGCCTATCGCGAACCAATCCCGTGTTCGAGTCCGTGGCCCCCCCCTCCCCCACGCTCGCTTAGCCCGCCCACTCGAGCACGAGACGCGGCGTGGTAACCAATCACAGCGTTTGTCGTTTGGTGGCCACGCCTACTTTTATGCCCCACCCGTCACTCGCTTCTCTCACGTGACCCCCCCCCCAAGCCCACTCACGATCTCAGTGACCAATGGGAGCCGAGCTTCTAGGGCCACGCCCCCCGATTAGTCGATTATAATAGTCAATTATTAGATTCATATTCTTAGGTTTTTTCGGTAAAGTCACGTAGGTAAAACATCAAAATTAATAAAAATAAAATTATTTTATTAATTAATAAAATTATAATTAATAAAATTATTTATTTTTATTAATTTTGATGTTTTACCTACGTGACTTTACCAAAAAAAACTAAGAATATGAATCCTTGCAGTCACGAAAGCTTCAAATCTAGAATTATTCGATTATATATAGAGAGTCTATTAATCGATTTGACGCCAGAGATACGCGTGAGGATTGCTCCGATAGCAATCGACAGCAAAGCGGTGAATTATATTGAATTGCGTTACACCGGCTGAAATTTAAATATATACGGAGCCAAAGAGATACGAAAAGATTCATGAAACATCTTCTTGGTTCTTTCGGTAAAGTCACGTAGAAGGGAAGTAATAAATAATAAAAATAAAACAAAATATTTTATTATATTTTCATCTTCTTGGTTCTTTCGGTAAAGTCACGTAGAAGGGAAGTAATAAAATAATAAAAATAAAACAAAATATTTTATTATATTTTCATCTTCTTGGTTCTTTCGGTAAAGTCACGTAGAAGGGAAGTAATAAATAATAAAAATAAAACAAAATATTTTATTATATTTTCATCTTCTTGGTTCTTTCGGTAAAGTCACGTAGAAGGGAAGTAATAAAATAATAAAAATAAAACAAAATATTTTATTATATTTTCATCTTCTTGGTTCTTTCGGTAAAGTCACGTAGAAGGGAATAAATAAAATAATAAAAATAAAACAATAAAATATTTTATTATATTTTCATCTTCTTGGTTCTTTCGGTAAAGTCACGTAGAAGAGAATACATAAAATAATAAAAATAAACATAATAAAATATTTTATTATATTTTCATCTTCTTGTTCTTTCGGTAAAGTCACGTAGAAGGGAAGTAATAAAATAATAAAAAATAAAACATAATAAAACAATTCTCACGACGATTCCGAATATAGGATAAATCGTTACTTGTGTAATAAAGCTGGAAAAATAAATGATGCATCGATTCTTATGTAATGAGCGAGTCAAATGTTGACGATACTGTATCTAATTTCGGTTGTACCAACATGACTTGCAACAGTTGCCGTTCGATCTAATACAATTCGCTTATCCTGAAACATCTACGCCAATTAAAGCAACGTCACGTTAAACAATGTGACCCGATGTGGAATCATAAACAAAAAAGGCGACGCTTTTGGACGCAATTGCACTTATTTCGTTGGCAAACTAAACGAGATAAACACGAATCGATCCGCGAATCGCGACGCGAACGGAATCGTCACTCGCCGTGTCGATTCATAGAGACGCGAGCCGCGGCGCGAGCCCCCCCTCCCCCCCAGGGCTGAGGCGACAGCGCCGCCATCTTTGTGCGGGGGGGGGTGTTGAGCCCAGCCGCAGTGCGCACGTGGGCGGGGGAGGGGGGGCTGAGTGGGGGGGGCAGAGGGTGGGGGGCAGAGGGGAGGGGGCAGAGTGTGGGGGGGGGCAGAGTGTGGGGGGGGGCAGAGTGGGGGGGGGGGGGGGGGCAGAGTGTGGGGGGCAGAGTGTGGGGGGGGCAGAGTGGGGGGGCAGAGTGTGGGGGGGGGCAGAGTGTGGGGGGGGGGCAGAGTGGGGGGGGCAGAGTGGGGGGGGNCAGAGTGGGGGGGGCNAGTGTGGGGGGGGGGGCAGTGTGGGGGGGGGCAGAGTGTGGGGGGGGGCAGAGTGGGGGGGGGCAAAGGGGGGGGGCAGAGAGGGGGGGGGCAGAGTGTGGGGGGGGGGCAGAGTGTGGGAGGGGGGGCAGAGTGTGGGGGGCAGAGTGTGGGTGGGGGGGCAGAGTGGGGGGGGGCAGAGTGGGGGGGNCAGAGAGGGGGGGGCAGAGAGGGGGGCAGAGTGGGGGGGGGCAGAGTGTGGNGGGGGGGCAGAGTGGTGGGGGGGCAGTGTGTGGGGGGGGGGNAGTGGGGGGGGCAGGGTGGGGGGGGGGGCAGAGTGGGGGGGCAGAGTGTGGGGGGCTGAGTGGGGGGGGGCTGAGTGGGGGGGGGCAGAGTGTGGGAGGGGGGGCAGAGTGTGGGGCAGAGTGTGGGGGGGCAGAGTGTGGGGGGGCAGAGTGGGGGGGGCAGAGTGGGGGGGGGCAGAGAGGGGGGGGNCAGAGGGGGGGGCAGAGTGGGGGGGCAGAGTGTGGGGGGCAGAGTGGTGGGGGGCAGAGTGGTGGGGGGCAGTGTTGGGGGGGCAGAGTGGGGGGGGCAGAGTGTGGGGGGCAGAGTGTGGGGGGCAGGCTGGGGGGGCTGAGTGGAGGGGGGCTGAGTGGGGGGGGCAGAGTGGTGGGGGGCAGAGTGGTGGGGGGCAGAGTGGTGTTGGGGGGGAAGAGTGGGGGGGGGAAGAGGGTGGGGGCAGAGTGGGGGGGGCAGAGTGGGGGGGGCAGAGTGGGGGGGGNCAGAGTGGGGGGGGCAGAGTGGGGGGGGTGGTGGGGGGGCAGAGGGGGGGCAGAGTGGGGGGGGGGTCGTGACGTCACAAAGCTCACACTAACCCCCCCCACCCCAACTTTTCCCTCACGTAAGATGGCCGCCTCAACTCACCGCGTCCAACTTGACGATGACGCCCATGGGGTGTCGGTGTCCGCCCAGCGGTCGCGGCGCGGCGGAGCTCCATGGAACCCGCGGCGGCGGCGTCGTCGTCGTCACCGCGAGGCTCGAAAACAACGAGAGGAACGACGCGCGGCGCCTCCAACCACCCCCTCCGTCGCCGCGTCCCCGGCAGCCCCGCCGCCCGGTGCGTGTCGAAGCGCCGTGCCGCTCGGCGGCGTCACGTGAAGACGAGACGAGAGAGACACGAGGAGGGAGAGACACGAGGTAGGAGGAGGAGGAGGGAGGGAGGACGACCGCCTTCGCCGCCTGTCGGTAAACAAGTCCCGGGTACAAAATGGCAGCACGCGGCCCAGCAGCGCCTCTCGCCCTCGCGGCAGCCCCGACAAGAACTGCGAGAGACGCAGCCCGCAGCCATAGCCCTACAGCGGTAGCAGCTTGACCCCTTCGCGCAGAGGGAGCCGTCGGCAGTCGTCGTCCCGCCGCCTGGCCTGACGTTAACCAGAGGCCGAGCTCGTCCCCGACAGCCCGAGAGCACGAGC